>CAMOHE010026399.1:0-24867 GCA_946598075.1 Artocarpus hirsutus | reverse complement strand
ACCATGATGTCCTGAACGAGATCGAAGATGCTTTGAAAAGATGATATCGAACGAGATCGCCTCTTGAATCTCGCCATCGGCGTCTTCGCCCACCATTTTGTTGGCCATACCAAGGACGTTTTCTTCGTCGCCTTCTCCATCACCAAGATATTATTATCGTCCCTTTCCCCAACACAATCTCCATCAAAGCCCCCCCATGCACGCTAGAGCTTGCCAGAGCTCAGAAGAGCCACCCCCGCAACGGATCATGGCTTGCGAACTCATCTTCCTCGATTTTTTGCTAGTGGTTGTTTTGTGCGACGTTTGAGGATTTCCAGCTCGCTGAGGTTGCCGATCTCTAACCGGAAATTGATTTAGTTTTTTTTTTTTTTTTTTTGATAAATTTAAAATAATCATGTGTGGGAGAGCTTGTTTTTGTTTTAATGGTCCTTTATCTTATCTATCATCATATGTTGATCCAATGGTGTTTAATCATTCTCTACTAGTGGAGAAAAATGGTGTTCTCCACCATAAAATGTTTCTGTTTTAAAATGTTAACCTATTAACTAAAGTGACCCAATATCTTCATACGTTTGTGCTTATTTTTGTATCTAAATGATGCAAAACTCAAGTTTATTTTAGCTTTTACAAACATAGAGTTGTCATTTTAAATATAACATGGAGATTGATTCACAACTCAATAGGTACACTTTTTTTGTTTCTCTTCTCGCACTTTGTTTATCGATTAAAAAGAGTTGGACCCAAAAAAATGGAAAGAATCAATCAGCATATTTTCTTTCTGTTTTTTTTCCTAAGAAAATTATATAAAAAAATAAGGGAACTTTTATTGGTAGTAGTACATGTTTCAAAATTATTAAATCTAATCAAATTATTTTTCTATAGATTTAATAGTTAAAAGACAAATATTTATTGGATTTTTTTTTCTATTCCCGCCCAAAGAATTGTCAACAAATAATCAATCATAGCTGATATGTGGGGCGTGATTTTAACGCGCCTATGTGGGGCTTGCCGTAATTTGGTTATGACCTTTTCTTTTTCCATCAAAGTTTGAACCATATGGTGCTGTGGTTGGGGTTTTGGCCGTTCTCTCTCGGTTAAAAAAGAGCATTAAGAAAAGTGGAATTTGTTTTGGTGTGTCCCTGAAAGAGAAAAGAAAGAAACGCAAAAACCCCCAAAACTCAGAGTCAGTCTCTCAGAAAGACAAAACAAAAGCCTATCTATACTCTGATCCTCTGCAGGCAATAAAGGCGAAAACTTTTGAGCTTATACTTGGATTTTGTACTCACTCTTGGTGTCCTTTCCTTGCTCCTCCTTTTTTTAAAAAAAATAATTTTCCAATTTCTGATCCTTCCCTTTACTCCAAATCTCCAATTATGGCTTCCTTTTATTACGTTTGCCTCTTTCTAGATGGCATTATACTATTCTCTTGATCTCTTACCTTCAGCCTTTTTCTGCACCTTTTCCCACTTTCCTCTGTCTATCTCTCTCTCTCTCTCAAAGAATGCTCTAATGTAGCCACTGATATACCTTGCCATATAATTATGATCATTTCAGGTCGTGACCAACATTATTAAAAAAACATTAATTCAATTTTTTTTTTATATATCTAGTGCTCTTTCTATTTTTTTTGGATTGGGGGATTTTAATAGGTTCAATTTTAAACTTTTTGAGGTGTTTGACAAAACAATTTAAATTTAAAATATAAGTTCAACTATTATAGCATATAAACATTTTATATTATAGCATATTTTTACTTTATGTCGTAACAAATAAGAGTTTTAAACTATAAACGGCTCAGGTCCATTATTTCAACCAGAAATAACGAGATGTAATGGTGGAAATTGTATGCGTGGTCAAACTGAAGTTGCTTTACGTATTGTGAATTTGGAAACCAAAAGTGATCAGTTTTCGCATTAGAGATGAATAATAGAGTACGGCTGACACCAGCAATGCCTCTTTATAGTAGTCTGGTGCGGTTTGGTGATCACGGGGCATGCCTCTACCCCGCCAGGCTTCTCCTTTTAGCTTTGCTTATGATTGTGAGCAACAATACGCCAATTGTAAAGATGAAAAAAAAAAAAAAAACGTGTAAAATACCTTCTTTAAAAAAATGAATTGATATTTATTTCATGTAGTAATGACCATCCAAATGTATATCAAGAAGAAACTTTTTATTATCTGTTACACCTTTTAAACATTATTATTAGAGAACTACACATGGAAAAGGGCAAAATTTGAAAAAAAGGTTTAAGAAAATTTGAAATTAAGTAAATGACCTTTTTTTTTTTTTTGCATTAAAAAAAGGCTTTTTCTGAGTACCGAAACTGCCCTAGCTTTTTTCAGAGAAAAGAGAAAAATGACTGTATTAAAGAGAGGAACCTAACCAGGGTGGAAACAAAAAAAACTGAAACTGTTTTAATGCCCAAAAAGAAAAAAAAAAAAAAAAAAAAAAGAAGAAGAAGTCATTGACCAAACAAAATTTTTTGAAAAAATTAGTTTTCAAAATGCCCCCATGGAAAATAAACGGTGTTAGTTTCATTATTGACTCCTCAAGTGTATTGGTTGTTTTATTTTGGCCTCAAACTTCAAAATATTATAAATTGTACTACTAAATTATGTTTCCTGTCCCAAATTTTGCCCTCATAAAAATTGTTAACGAAACTCAATGAAATAAACTGTATAATATAAAGTTCAAATAAATGTTAAATCGTCTATTATGATTAGAAAGCGAGTAATAAGTGCGATTAGAGCACGGATGGAATATTATAATTTATCAATGATGTACTCGATTGAGTGTATATACGCGGGTTGGCAATCTGTGTTCACATGTCATGTTCAAGCCAACACGATTATGACATGACATGATTAATAAATTGTGATAGAACTAAAACATTGACATGAAATGCATTTGACATGGGTAACACAACATAATACGCGAACACATTATTAAATGGTCTATGGCGAGTTGGCATGAAAAAAAATGCATGTATGATGCAATTATAACCCAATAGCTGGAAAAATTTAATTCAAATTCAAAAATGATATTAATTGACTATTAATTAGAAATTGTAAATAAATCAAAAGGCATGTAATAACAGGAACGTAAATTCTCCAAATATCAATAATTCAAAAAAAACACAAAAATATCTAAACATATTGCATATAGATGATACTAGTAGGTACGTAAATATGTTTAAGCATGTTTAAAGTATGAGCACGAATCCAACCAGTTTATTTTTTGTTATTTGTGCTGACCTATTTATGATCTAAACAATAAACGTGTGGTCCAAACTAGTTTATCTCATGTTATTTTCATGTCATATCGTCATATCATGCCTGAAATTGCTGGCCTGTATGGAAGCCATGGTGAGGATCAAACTTTGAAAATCCCATTTCTGTAGACGGGAGAAATAAATCTGAAAAACATATATTAAAATGTGGAAAGATTTCAGTAACTTAACAAAAATGAAACCATTTTCGTAATTAGTTTGAACTTTGAATAAAGCTCATGATTTTTCCACATGTTGACTACGGGAGAGGCACAAGAAACTCTATCAAACTAATTTGATTCTAGCTGCCCCAAGTAGCAAACATTTTCAGCTGCCAAACTGTAGGATGTCTCACAACTGATATTGAACACTCATGCTCATGTCTTGTTTCACTCTGGTTTAATCTTGACACATCATTTCAGCCAACAAATGGACTCAAAAATTATTCATTATGTTCCTTGAAGAAACATGCTTCTTTCTTCTATTATTTTTGCTCGGAGAAGAAATAGCGGTCTTTTTCTTTTAGAAATTTCATTTTATGCTACATTTTTAATTAAACAATGTGTTTATTCATGTCATATTTAAAAAAATTTTGTTATATTACTATTTATATTATATATTTAATTTATCTCACACTTTAATGCATATGGTATTTATAAGAAAACAAAAGGGTTAATTACACTAATCCCCTGCATTTGTCAAGATAACGGAGACCTCCTTGATCAAAACTAATTACATTTTTTGTGACTACGTGTTTTGGTGAATAGGGAAGACAAGGGTTTTAACTAGTTTTAGTAAAAAAAAAAAAAATTGTCTGTTATTTTGACAAAACACAGAAGGTGTGAATATAAATCCAAAAATAAATTTTAAAAGACAGCATTTATGAAAACTTCCACTTTTCACCTTTTAGATAACCTATTTTAAGGCAAACATTGTTCAATCATTCATCAACAATCCAATCAAAAAAAAATACAATGGTACCCACTTAACTTTTATCAATATCACTTTATAATTAAATTTAATTATAGTAACACTCTCTAAAATATGGTACAAAATTTTTGAAAATGCATGTAATGCCTCTAAAACAGTAGGAAAAAATGTCTCAGCCACTAAAATATGTACAACATAACGATTTTACCTTTGAGACATTATATAGGCAATATGAATCTCAAGTATCACCATCTTGAGCCTTTTTCTTTCCTTTTGTTTAAAAGAAAAAGAGATAGAAAAACCTCTCTAGCATTTTTGTCCTCCATTTTATCCATATTGCATTTGTTAATTTCCAAAACCCGGTGTTGATGCTTACTAGTGAGTGGTGGCGAATCAACATCACGTACGGCTACGTACGGTGGTTGAATAGCTCTTCCCTGCTCGTCTCGGCCTACTTGGACATACTTGCAACGAGAGGAACGCCTCGGAGGTACTAAAAGGGGACACTAGCAAGGTACCAGATAATGGCTCTCCAACACTCAAAGCAGGTGTTGTTCGGCATAGAACGAGAGCTAGCTAGTTGGGAAAGAGCATGTTGGCCTCGAGCTGTAATAAATGTGCTCTATTTATAGGCTGCCACTTGAATCAAGTGTCAGATGGGCTTTACCCATGACCCATGTGTCACATCAAAGCCTGTTAAAAGGTAGGCGACATGTGTCATGTTCCCAGCCGGTGGATTGGCCTCCATCGGATGGTAACAATGCGACCATCTATTGGCTTCTTGTGATGAGTGACCGCCTACTTGTAGGCTCTGACAATCCAACCTGAGCACGAGTCTAATCTGAGGAGACGATAGTTCACACTGCGGCTAGCAAAGGCCTTGTAGAGCACCTTGGACAGGCAAGCCGAGCTCTTAGGATTGACATCGCGCCTCCTGGTGCATGTGCCGAGCACATTATCTGACCATTGAGGATTTGTTCCTCTATGGATAGCGTCGTGCACACCCCAATAGTAGCCCCCAATGGACTAGTTTGTGCCATGCCTGGTAAACTATGCCAAAAGGGTATGGTCAGCTTAGATTAGCCCTCAAGTGGTGTCCCGAGGAGACGGGAGATGAAGGGTCACATGGTGAAGCTCGGAAGGACACATGTCGACACATGATTAGGCATTTCCCTGACGAGTGTAATTATTGCACCTCTTTGATTCCCGTGCCTGAGTTTTATGCCTAAGTTTTAGTTATAAATAGGAGTCAATTTTTAGTTATAACTCTGTGTATGCACGATGAACTTTAGGTTTTTCGAGTTTTAGCTGTCGAGCTATAGGTTATGACCTAAGGACTTTAGACTTCATTTTGAGCTCTTAAAAACCAGAGCAAGTAATTTTCCTAAAAAGATAATTTGAAAATGAGTGACCTTAGCGACTCCCAAAACATGAACATTTCTTGGTCAGATAGCAATATCGACACCAACCAGTTGACAACCTAAGAAATTAACATTGAGGAAGTCTCACCCGAGAGCGACGATACAATTTGACTAGCCAAGATTTTGAGCCTCAATGCCATAACGGCACCTGAGCAAGAATTCTTTGACGTGATAGACAAGAGGCGCCCAGTTAGGTTGTGGCGTTCGGCTCGGGCGTACTCCCTCAAGCCTCTATAGGACCTACCTTGCGGGGCCCCTAGACTTATGACTCTTATTGGTAGACCATCCTCGTGTGGCCCACTCATCCGTACTGTCCCCTCTGGGGCCATCTAGCCCCTCAGGGTTTTTCTTTCGCTTCCTTCGAGTTTGAACCTCAAACCTCCCTTAAGAGGTTCTTATTTCCTTCTCGAGTACCAATTGAGCTACTAGCTCAATTGATACTCGAGAAGGAAATAAGAACCTCTTAAGGGAGGTTTGAGGCTCGAAACCGAAGGACGTGAAAAAAATCCCTGAGGGGCCAGAGGGCCCTAGAGGGGACAGTACGGATGAGTGGGCAGCACGGGGATGGTCACCAATAAGAGCCATAAGTTCGGAGGCCCCGCAAGGTGGGTCTATAGAGGCTTGAGGGAGTACTCCTCGGCCGGACACCACAATAAAATAGCTCAATTGGTACTCAAGAAGGAAATAAGAACCTCTTAAGGGAAGTTTGAGGTTTGAACCCGAGGGATGCGAAAGAAAAACTCTGAAGGGCCAGAGGGCCCTAGAGGGGATAGTACGGACACGTGGGCGGCATGAGGATGGTCTACCAATAAGAGCCATAAGTCTGGGGGCCCCGTAAGGTGGGTCTTATGGAGGCTTGAGGGAGTACGCCTGAGCCGGACACCACATAGGTAGTGCAGGGGCGAAGACCCTTACATCAAGGCGGCTGCTGCTAGAACATCCTGAGTTATAGCTCGAAAACGTGCCAGCTTAGTGGTAGGCTCCGTCATGCCGAGCACCTTGGGTCGAGGTGCCAGGGTTCCTACACTACTCTTAGGCGAGTAACCATGGACGTCTCCGTCCGGGATCGGCCAACCAGGGACAAGGAATCAGAAGAGGCCGCTGCTGAAGATGAGGATGCCAAAGAAAGGCTATTGCCACTAGGGTTGGGGGTGTCATCGCGTAAAAGAGCTCTCGGCCCAGCCAAACCTCAACGATAGTATACACATGTGTATTAACGATAGGCTTGCTTGAGGCACTATGTGGAGAATATCGTAGCCTGAAAGACCTCGACCTTGTCCTGCTTGAGGAAGGAGACTCACTGTTAAACCCTTACGTCGGTCACATCACACTCTATGTTAAGTTTTTTTAGTTAGCTTTGTTTGCCTTTCCATCCATTCCTCCACCAAGCATTAAACGATTTAAACGTGTGCCCTACTTAGCTTAACCCAAATTGTTACCGCTCCATGATTGGGATGTACATACTTTGGAGATACTACCAGGCAAACCGAGATACCGTGGGAAGCCTTCAAGCAAGTGTATAAAATAAAGAGGCTTCCCTGGCAGTCGAGGTGGTACTACTTCACCGGATTTAAGAAGGACTTCATCTTGGGCAACCCCAACTCAAACAAGCTGGGGTAATTATTTAGCCCAAGTCAGTGAAGTAGTACTCGAGGATCAAGGAGTCCCGACAAGGTTCGAGTAGGGGCACGTCCGGTTAAAGAGGTCGTGAGCGTCGAGTGAGGTCGATGCAACAGTGGAGGATTTATACACCAAGCCTAAGTTTTCTTGATAGCAATCCTTCTTGCTTTGGAAGACCAATCTCAACCACTACGGCTAGTTTGAGGGGTGGGTCCAACCTAACAAATCCTCGCCAAAACATTCCACTTGCTCGGTCTACCAGGCAGGTGACAATTGCCAAGCCTAGTTCCGTGGACATCCTAGGGTGAAGTACCAGTCGATCCGGGTGACCGACGAAGGAGCCATCATTATCTAGTTCGGAGGACTCATTGAGTGGTTACCTTAGGTTAGGACCACTTATTGTCGATGAGGACCTTGAGGACATGATCTAGCACCTATATCGTCACACCAGCTTTAGATCAAGGGTAAGCTCTGAGTTTTTCTGTCTTTTTTTTTTTTTTGCCAAGCTTGTATTGACTTGGTAATTTTCTTTTCGTAGATTTGTCTTCTCAATAGGTATCTAGAGAAAAACAACAAAGGATGATGGAGAACCTCCGTCGTTCAAAGGAGAAAGGTGTCGCCAGGTGAAAGAGGAAGATAACCTTGTGAGCCGAGCAGCCTATTGCCCCCGAGGAACCTCGCGTCTAGCCTCCGCCAACCAAGTCTGAAGGGTCATCTAACTAAGACCGTCCACCCACAGCGGTCCCTATTGCTCCACCGCCCACCAATCCCCCAAGAGACACCCTCCCACACAATGCCTGATGGTTAAGACCATCAGTGATGCCATGCTGGGGGATTTTTTTTTGAGAAAGACCAAGAAGAGAGCTTTTGGGACTGCTTTCAGTCGACATTCCATGCCTTGATTAACGTATATTGACTCCGTATCTCAAGCTCCTCATTACTGTGCATTTTCCTCTATTCTAACCATCTTTCCTCTTTAGGCTTGCACCTTTTGAAGATGGTGGACATCACTGGCATGCTTGAGCTTGGGTTTAAAAGGGAGAAGGCTGACCTCAGAGAGTCGAGGTCGAAAAAGCACTTGAAGCAAAGAACATCGAGCTTAACTAGGTGAAGGTTGACGCTACTCAAGTCTAGGAAGAGGCAATAAGCACCTAGGAAGAGGCCAATAGAGCAAGGGCCAAGGCTAACCAAGCATGGGCTGATCTACAGGCTGCCCAAAAGGAGCACGACCGCTTCTTGTGGGAGGACCTACTTGGTCGCCTTGTCCAAGCAGTTGAGGAATTCAAGGCTTCTGCTGAGTATGCAGACAACTACTACCTCGGGATCACCAACTTACAGGACCACCTGCTGGAGAAGCATCCCAAGACAACTACCTTGGATTGATCAATAATAGTCAAGCAAGAGGCAGACGAGGAGGGCAAAGCAGGCCAATCGGGAGGCAGTGGTGAACCTGGACACCGAGGATGAGAACGACAAGAATGAAGACACCACGGATGGGGCCCAGGCTTAGGAATTTTTGTAATTGTTCTCTGTTTGGGCTAGAGAGGTGTCTGTTAATTATACCTCTTAGAGACAATTTTATATTTTTATTTTTTAATGAAATTTTAGTTTCATTTTCCAAGTTCTGCATTCCTCGAAAACTCAACTTCTAATTTTACTTTCCAAGTAGAATGCTTTTTGGGAAACAATCCTTTAATTTTATTTTTAGTGGAAACGAACCTTCTTAGAGTACAAAATTTTAATTTCATTTTTTTCCACATTGATAGCTTCTTGGAAACGAACTTTCTCGAAATATGAAATTTTATTCCATTTTTTCCGAGTTAATCACTTCTTAAAAATGAAGTTTCTCATAATATGAAATTTTAATTCCATTTTTCACAACTTAAAAGCTTTGAAAATGAAACGCTAAGTTCATTTTCTCGAGTTAAAAGCTTATCGGGTGCAGCTAACTACAATGCCGTGTAGTACTCTATAGCTCCCATTAGACTTGTTTAAGTTCATTTGAACTTTTACAAGTCTAATTATGTTTGAGAGTTTTGTTCCTCAGAATCATTGCCATTTTAGGGCAACTCTTAGCCAGGTCGTCCGCATTGTGTCAGACTAGTGGACTAGTGTTTCAAGTCCACTTGTGGTCGGTATCGTGCTGACCAGCCCCTCAGTTCGGTTAATTAGGATGACTCCTCCTCTTCGAGAGTTACAATCCAGTCCCGTAGATAAGAGTTAGGGTAGTCTCCCCTCTTCGAGGATTATGGTCTTTGTAATAAGAATTGCTTGGAGGAATTCTCTAAGATGGGTATTTTTCCATTAACATTTCTTTTTTACATCTTAGTTCTGCTTAGCAGACCTAGTTACAAAAGAATAAAGCCAGAGGTCAAAAAAAGAGTTCTAGCCTTTATTAACAATAAAACCTTTTTAAGTGCTCAACGTTTCAAGAGTGGCCAAGCATGTTTCTTTCCATGTCTGAGAGCTTGTATATGTCTGGCCGTATAATTCCAATTACTTTGAACGGGCCATCCTACTTCGGTTCGAATGACCCAAATCCAGGCTGCTGTACAATAACCTTTTTAAGTACTAAGCCACCCACTTTGAAACTTCTCGATTGGAGCCGCTTGTTATAATAACAAACAATCGCCAGAGTTTCATGCCAAAGTGCAGATAATCGCCCGATCTCTTTTCTCCTCGAGTAGATTGAGCTTGAGCATCATGATTTCAGCATTTCAAATATCGTCATACTTTTCAATCCTGAAGCTCAATAGGCCAACCTCAGCCAAGATAACTACCTTAGCCCCATAGACAAGGGAGAATGGAGTCTCCTATGTGGCAATTTGGGCTGTTATTCAGTATGCCCAAAGCACCTTTGAGAGCTCATCGATCCACGCGCCTTTGAGGTCCTTTAGTTTTTTCTTCAAGTTGTCCTTAATTGTTTTGTTGCCTGCTTTAACTTGCCCATTGCTTTGAGGATAACCAGGTGATGAAAACATCTTCTTGATCCCGAGCTGCTCACACAAGCAAAGGATACTTGACGATTTGAATTGCTTGGCATTGTCAGTTACAATGGTGTATGGGATTCCAAATTGGTAGATGATGTTCTTCCAAATGAAGTTGGTGCACTTCACCTCAGTCATGTTGGTGCATGGCTCAACCTCCACCCATTTAGTGAGGTAATCTATGGCGATAATACAATATCTGAACTGTGATCGGGCTTAGGGAAAGGTAGATGTCCTTGAGCTAAGCAACTCGGCATGGCTTTCGATTTCCTGAGCAAATTGCTGACATTTAAGGCATTTTAACATAAACTCTTTGCAATCTTGCTCTATAGTCGGCCAATAGTACCCTTGACAGAGGCACTTCTAGGCCAGGGAACAACCCTCTAAGTGGATGCCACACAGCCCTTCATGGATTTCCTTCATCAGATAATGGGCTCCTTCGGGCCCTACGCATCTTAGGCACGGGATAGTGTAACCATGTAGCTAAAGTTTTCCTCCAATCATCGAATACCAGGTCGAGCTATTGCGGATTCAGTGAGCCTTTTCTCGGTCGCTAGGCAACTCAGCTATAGTTAGGTATCAGATGATCAGGTCCATCCATGTGGTTTCTTATCTTGCCGTTACACTAGCCACTTCTTTGGTGATGCTTGGCTCGGCTAATCTCTTGATCAAGACCGATGTCAGTTCGTTGTTCCCTAGTCCTGAGGCAAGCCGAGCAAGCACATTGGCCTCAGAGTTTTTAGATCTCGAGATTTGATAAAAGAATATGCTTTAAACTACCCCAGCAATACCTTAACCTTTTATAGATAGGCATCATGGACTCTGTCTGGGCTTGGAATCCCCCAGTAACCTACCAGATGATAAGCATGGAATCGCTATGAACACATATGCGGTCCACCCTAAGTTCTCGCACTATCTTGAGGCCGGCCAATAGTGCTTTGTACTCGGCCTTGTTGTTGGATGCTTTGAAAGTCAAAGCAAAGGGCTCAAATTGCTTTATAGCCACCCGGGTTGATAAGAACCAGTCCGGCACTTAACCCGTTAGCACAAGATGACCTGTCCACAAAGAGCTTCCATTCAGTCCTCGGCTAAAAAATTTCATTGCTTTCATTGTTGCTATGAAAGTCTTGATCTTCGATAGGGGCCTTTTGGATGGAAGGAGTTCTCTGCTCGACGTTCTGCAATAAAATCAGCCAGTGCTTGTGCCTTAATGGCTGTCCTAGGGACAAAATTTATATCGTATTACCTGAGCTTAACTGACCATTTGGCCATCCGTCTGGATATCTTTGGACTTTGAAGGACTTGTCACAAGGGTTACTTGGTTGAGACTCGAATTGTATAGCCTTGAAAGTATGGCCGAAGCTTCCGAGCAGAAGTAACAAGAGCAAAGGGGAGTTTTTCAAGTGGAGGGTACCTTTTCTCGATGCTTTAGAATGCATGGCTAGTGTAGTAGATAGGTTTTTGGATATCATCTTCTTCTCTGACGAAGACCGAGCTCACAGCTTTTTCTGACACAGCTAGTTAGGCATATAATACTTCTCTCGGTAAAGGTTTAGACAAAAGTAAGGGTGTGGCTAGATACCTCTTAAGTTTTAAAGTGCTTCTTCACACTCCTTGTTCCACTCAAACCTCTCCTTGAGTGCTTGAAAAAACAGGTGGCACTTGTCAGTAGATTAGGAAACAATTTGGATAGGGTTGCCACCATGCCGGTTAGCTTTTGGACCTCCTTGAGCATAAGAGGTGAACACATGTCGATCATTGCTTAGGCCTTAGCTGGTTTGACCTCGAGCCCTCTATGGTTCACCATGAATCTAAGATATTTCCCTGAGCCAACCCTAAATGTGCACTTGGCCGGGTTGAGCTTTATTTCGTATTCTTGGAGAATGTCAAAGCTTACTAGGAGATCGGCGATATGGTCCAATGCTAAAATCAATTTGACAAGCATGTCATCTACATACACCTCTATGGTCTTGTCGATCAGCCAAGCAAACATCTTGTTCATCAAGCATTGGTAGGTTGCCCCAACGTTCTTTAATCCGAAGAGCATGACCATGTAGCAAAATAGCCCTTAGTCCATGGTGAAGGCAGTCTCAATTTGGTCTTCCTCAGCCATTTTGATCTAGTTGTTGTTGGAGTAGGCATCCATAAAGCTCAACAACTCGTGTCCAGCTGTCACGTCCTCAAGCTGGTCTATCTAGAAAAAAAGGAAGCAATCCTTGGGGTAAGCCTTGTAAAGGTCAGTGTAGTCAATGTAGACCCGCCATTTTCCATTGGCTTTCTTGACAAGGACTACGTTTGCTAACCATTCTGGATATGTAACTTCTTAGATAAACCTAGCCTTTAGGAGCTTATGCACTTCCTCATTAGTGATGGCATACCTCTTTGGATTGAAGGCTCTTCTTTATGGATGACCGGTTTGTGCTCAGGCCAAACATTGAGATAATGGTAGATGACACTAGGGTCGATGTTGGGCATGTCTTCATAGGACCACATAAATACATCCTTATATTCCATAAGGAACTTCTCCAGGTCAGCTCGGATCTTAGGTTTCAGTTGAGAATCGGTTGGACTATTCGATCAGGATGTTCGGGATTTAGGTTATACGACACCAACTCCTACATTGGCATGGCTCTCACCTCTTCTTTTGAGATCCGAGGGTCTAGGTCGGATAGCATCTTTGGCTTCTGCTCTACGGGAAGTGGTATCTCGTTGAGCTTATAGATAGCCAAGATGCTCAATTGTCGAGCCGAAGCATCTTTGACAGCATTTGCATAACACTACCAAGAATCTCTCTGTCGTGATATGATAACTCCGACCCCACTGTCTATTGGAAACTTCATTGAAAAATGGTAGGTGGAGACCATGGCCTTTAGGGCATTCAAGGTTGGCCGCCCAATGATGATGTTGTACTGAAAGGGTTTGTCGACAACAAGAAAGTTGATAATTCTTATTACCCGAGCAACCCCTCGCGAAGGTGACCAACAGGCCAACCTTTTCGACTGCTTGGACGCGTTTGCCAATGAAGCCATATAGCAATGTTTAGACCAGGACCAGAGTGGTGTTACTGATCTTTAACCTATCATAGGCTTGCTTAAAAAGGATGTCGGTCGAACTACCATTGTCGATCAAAACTCGCCAGATGATGTTGTTGGCGATGTGGAGTTCATATACAAGGGTGTCATTGTGTGGATGAACAAGTTTATCTTCCTCTTCCTCAATAATAGTAATAAGGACATCTTCTTATCGACAGATCTTGTTGGTGTGTTCGGACATATTCATGAGGTCGCTCCTGTTAACCAGCTGAGCCTCCCGAGCATAAGCTTACCGTCCACTTGAGGTGTCCCAAGTAACAAACCCACCAAAGATTGTGTGAACAATATTCGGGGGTTTTGAGGCATTCCCACCTTCGTTGAGTGGTCGGGTCTGAGCATCCTTGGTCGGCTGGTCATTCTTCTTGGCTGTAGAGCTGGGAGTTAGGACTCGCTCTATGAATTCCTACAAATGCCTGTCTCGGACCAGTTTTTCAATCTGGTCCTTGAGCTGAATGCAGTTGCAAGTGTTGTGTCCTATATCCTTGTGGAAATTACAATATTTGTTTTGATCCCTCATGGCCTTACTTCCTTTCAACTTGGGCAGTTCTACCAACAAATTTCTACCACTCACCTAGGCCAACACTTCGTTAATACTGGTGACCAGGGGTGCATAGCTCTAAAACTTCCCAATAGGCACTTTGGTCTTCTCGGTCGTTTGCTTCTCCTTCTTCTGCTTCTTGCTTTACTCCGCAGCAGGCTATTTTGGTGGGGATTTTTGTTTCTTCTTCTTTTTGCTGTCGCTGCTACTTCCTTCTCCTTTTCGACAGCTCTTCATGTATTCAGCCACATCATCATACCTCTGAGCATAGCCAAGCATCTGGGAAAAGTGCTCGGCTGCGAAAAGTGCTCGACCAGGTCAGGTTCCTATCTCGGATACCCTCTGTGAAGGCATGTTTTAGGGTCTTATCTTTGACATGTCTAACCTCCAATGCAGCTCAAGTGAAGCGATTTATGTAGTCCATGACATTCCCATCTCCTTGTTTGACAACATAGAGGTGGGCAACTTCTTTCCTCTTTGTTCTTATTGTCAAAAACGCATAGGAGAAGGGCGTCAAATGACTAGCGAAAGGAAGTAATGTTGCTGGACTTTAATTGCCTGAACCACTACCAAGCAGGGCTGGTTAATGTAAGTGAAAAAACTTTGCAAATGGCTGCATCACTGGCATTTTGAAGCAGCATATGACCTCGATATAGCTTCACATGCTCATCTACGTTGGTCATCCCGTCATAAGCCTTAATTTGTGGGACCTTAAACTTTAGGGGCATAAGGGCCTGTATGATGTTGCCTATAAACAGTGGGTTCGGCATGCCACCCTCGTCCAATCCAAACCTATTGTTGCAAATTTGATTGATTTGCCACGACAGTTCTTGAAATTGATGGCTATTGGTATTTTTAGGCAGTTCTACCCTGTACGGGGCTCCGCCCACAACCTTGTCGTCCATTCTGAGTTGTTTGTCTAGCTAAACTTCTCCTTGGCGCCTAAGCCGATCAAACACCGATGCTCGAGAGCTCTATGGTGAACGTCCTCGGTTGCCCTTAGGGCCAAGTCGGCCTTCTCGGACAAGTTGATTGTTCACCAAGACCCTACAAGAGGATCTCCTAGAGTGCTCGGAATCGGCTTCATTGTGGTCTTTAGCCCTTCATCCTACTCAACCCCCGGCCTAGTCCGCCTAGGCTGAGGGAAAGAGGACAGGAGTCGGCTGATGTTGTGCCTGTTACTGACCGAGTTGTTGCGTTAGTATTCTAATAGTATTCGTGAGTTCTTGGATTGGATCCCCGGTGATAGGGTCCTCTACCTGCTCAGCCCTTGCTACACTACCGTAGCCCTCGGACCGAGATCTAGTAGCCTAGGAATGCCCTCGTGGTTTATTCAGGTTCTAGTTTCGATTTTGGGCTTCATCCGACCCTCTTGTCTGGCACCCTCATCCTGGGTATTGCCCCTTGTCACCATGCTTAGGTTGCAAAAAGAGTTATGGTTTATGGTTTCGAGTGAAGGCATAGACTCCCTCCTCCTAGCTCCAAAATGTTGATACTTACTAGTGAGTGGCAGTGAATCAACACCATGTGTGGCTGCTTATGGTGGTCGGACGGCTCTTTCCTTCTCGTCTCGGCCTACTTGAACATACCTACAACGAGAGGAATGCTTCGAAGGTACTAAAGGGGGGACATCGGCAAGGTATTAGACGAGGGCTCTCTGACGCTTAAGGTAGGTGCTATTCAACAGAGAATGGGAGCTAACTAATTGGGAAAGAGTACATTGGCCTTGAGCTATAGTAAATGAGCTCTATTTATAGGCTATCACTTGAACCGGGTGTCAAATGGGTTTTGCCCATAACCTATGTGTCACATCTATTCCTGTCAAAAGTTAAGCGACATGTGTCATGTTTCCAACAGGTGGATTGGCCTCCATCGGACAGCAACAATGCGGCCATGTGTTGGCTTCTTATGATGAGTGACTACCTATTGGTAAGCTCTGACAATCTAGCCTGAGCACGCATCTGATCCAAGGGGGTGTCAGTTCGTGCTGCAGCCAGAAAGGGCCCTGTAAAGCACCTTGGACAGGCAGGCCAAACTCTTGGGATTGACATCGTGCCTCTTGGTGCATCTGCCAAACATATTAGTCGACCATTGAGGATCTATTCCTTGACGAATAGCTCTGAGCACACCCCTAACACCGGGTTTTCATAAAAAGTTAAAGAATACAACAGAATGAGTTTTAAAATTTTTTTAAACCTTTTTAGGAACCATCTCATATTGTTATATAAAATAATTACTAGTATAATTGTTCGTATACTACTAGTATGATTACCAGTATAATTGTTCATATATGTTGGTCAAACAAAATTTAGATAATCAAGCATTCCAAAATTTTACAATCTTTCTCACTATTCCTTTCTCCTTGAACTAACTAGTGTATGAATGCTTCTTTTGGACTTCATAATTGTCCTTTCAATCTTCTCATGGTTATGGTTTTCTCAAGTTTAAAGATGAGAGCACATAAAACTCTAGAAGGATGCCAAAAAAAATCTAAATAAAAATACCCTACTAGAAGAATATCTAAAACATAAAATAATTAACTTAAGTTTCAACCAAATTTAAGCTTGTCCTTATTACTGGAACATCCCAGTCCCCAAAACGAGTAGGCATGTAGCTTATGTCTAATCAATTGTGTAATTTTTTGAGAGAGGAAATTAAGCCAAATCTTGTTGGAACTAAAATATATAGACTAAAAATTTTCAATGGATAGTAAAAATTTAGTATTACTAATAAATAAACTACCTAAAATACTTCTAAAACACTCCAATAATTAAGGGCCTATTTGTTTCGAGAACTCTTAGACTTAAATTTAGATTTGAGTATCAAGAATCCTTTGGATATATGTTTGTTTCTCCTAAAATTTGAATCCTCTGATTATCAAAAATCAAAATTTTCAAAGTTCTAACTCTCCTTAAACTTTTGATACTCAAATATTTCTGCTATAGTAAAAACTAAAATTCTCTCTCCTATATTTGAGGGAAAAAAATCATAACTTCTTCATTTGTTATCCAATTGAGATATTCTTCTTTCATTGTATTCCTGGTAAAGAGATGAATAAATCAAGATTTATATTGCATTTTTTTTATTGAATTTATTGATAAATCAAAAACTATTTCCACTACCTTTCTAAATACAAATTTCAATTTTATTATATACTCAGATTAAAACTTAAATGCATATTCAAACGTCAATTCAAAAAACAATTCAAATAACTAACTTAAATCTTAATTCAATTTATACTAATTCAAATCAAATCATTAATTCGAATTCATTTACCAAATAGACCCTAGATCTATTTTTTTTTTAACATTTCTTTTTCTTATCCTTCTTTCTTTCTCTCTTTGCTCTATCTCTTTCCCTCCTCTGTTTCTCTCTTTCTTCTGTTGATCCAATTGCTCTTGTTGGTGCCAGCTCACATCGGAGCCGATCTGCTTGTCTATTGTCGTCATCTCCATTTGCTTCAGATCAGCTGCACAATAAACTCTGTCATGAAGACCTCGCGAGGTTGTCATCACCATCACCAAAGGAGTCGCCAAGGAGCTCGCAATAAAGGAGAACTAAAACTTTGCAATTTAGCATATTGTAACGTACAAAAAGTCCCACATCGGCTAGGTAGAAGACCAAAGAACAGTACTTATGTCCTGGGCTGCTCACCTCTCAACAAGAGCTCTTTTGGGACGTGACAATATGCTTCCTTTGGTACTTGATCTGCGTAGATCATCGTAGATCTTAATGGTGCAAGATGTATAGTAATGAACGTTGTCGGCTAGATCTATGGCATCTATCATTGCCAGAGGCCAAGTATAATGGCTTTGAATAATTGATTAATTTAATCGTTCTTCTATTCCTTGAAAAAGTGAAAAATATATACACATCAGCACAAAGTTTGTTCCTTGATACAAGCCTATAACTTAAGAATTGACTAACAATAGAAACTAATAAAAGTTACAAAGGAAAACGACATATTACAACAAAGCTATATTTGAATTTAAAAGGAAGAGCTGTTAGAGTAATTTCTATTGATATGCCCCCACAAAGTTAGGGTTCCATTACAAACACCATCCTGTAACATTGACAAAGAAAATGTTGTCTGGATAATGGTTTCATGAGTAAGTCAGCTAGCTGGTCTTTGGAATGGACATGAGAAACACGAAGCTTGTTCTTGGTGACCTAATCTCGTAATAAGTGAAAATCGATAGCGATATGTTTCATTTAAGAGTGAAACACTAGATTGGCACATAAATAAGTAGCATTTAGTGCCCACATTGTCACAATAAATTGTTGGAGTAGTTGATATGAAAATGTGAAGTTCATTAAGAAGATTTTGAATCCAATTGATTTCAATAGCGAAGGAAGCGACAGATTGATTTTTGGCCTCGGTAGAGGAATGAGCTACTGTTTTTTGTTTGCGAGAACTCCAACTAATTAGTGTAAAGCCCAAGAGCACAAGGTATGTAGAAGTAGAGGCGCGGTCGTTGACATCTCCTGCCCAATCGGTGTTAGCAAAGGCATGTAAACTAAGAGAGGAGGGACTTCAAATGAGTAGACCATGAGTAGACGTCCCTTTTAAATAGCAAAGCACTCGCTTGACGGCCTACCAATGTTGCATTGTTAGCTGGTGCATAAATTTAGACAGCTTATTGACAGCAAATGAGATATCCGGGCAAGTCAAGGATAAATATTGCATAGCACCAATAGCTTTCTATATCATATAGCATTGGCAAGGGGAAATTCCATCTTGGAGATGGAGAGGTTCAGTAGAACTTATAGGACTGAGACTTCCTTGGAGTCCAGCATGTTTGTATGATGCAACAAATCTTTGATATATTTTTGCTGAGACAAGAAAAGGCCATCAGCTGTGGGAAAAGCTTCAACACCGAGAAAGTAACTAAGAGTGTGTTGCGAAAACTCTACAAGTGCACAGGATCGTAGACAAGTAATAAAGAGTGAGTAGAATATCATTCCCATAATAATTGCGTTAATCTAGCTAAGTATCAAAATTGATTAGCTCTAAAATTATTTGAACAATCAAATATAAATAGAAAAATAGCAAGACAAAACAAAAAAAATAAAAACCTAAATAATAAAAGACTAGGACATTCAATTTCACCTAAATTAATCCTATTCAAATTATCTAATTTAATCAACTGGTATTTACTCCTATTCCGATAACAAATTTCTCTTAGGTAGTCATTAATCTTTCTCAAGCATTAATAATTTATCCTAGTTAGTGAATTTCGTACATCTCTATAGAAACTCTAAACTTACAAAGATCCATTAAGAGCAATAAATTCACTAGTTACACAAGTCTCATACATATCTCTATCTTATGATGATCTCATAGCATTCAATAATGGTTTAATTTAATTATTGCTTCTCAACCTCAAATTAAGTCACAAATCATGCCAAAAGTGCACAAACTTTTACAAACATTAAGATTAGATTCAAGACTCGGCATAGATAATGAATAAACATCGAATTGAATTAAATTAAATAAAAGCAAACATTCATAATCTGGCTACATCGTAGCCCTAGAAAAAAAGAAATTAGTTCCCAATGAAACTAAAAACAATCCTAAATAATATCTTAAACATGATGAGTGAAGGAAAAGAACTGTGTTTGGATGCGAAGATGATTTCTGTCTCTGGGTTGCATCGTTCTTCTTCACCAAAGCAGTGAGTTCTCTCTTCTTTTCTGCAATCTTTCTCCCTTAAAAAAATTCATGCTCCAACCCTTCATAATGTTCTATTTATAGGCTCGGGTTTGAAATGTCAATTTTGGAACAAATTTAGACTAAAAATTGAATTGCAATCGCAATGGCGCCTAAGCTTGATTTTTTGACGCCTAGGCTTCATAAGAGCACCTAGGCGCCAAAATTGTAGCACCTAGGCGCTACATTGGCTGTTAGAAATCTTTTCGAACTAATGCCTAGGCGCTATCACTGCGGCACCTAGGCTTCGAAGTAGCACCTAGGCGCTACACTGTTGCTTGGTCTCTTTCACAAAATGGCGCCTAAGCGCTATGCTCTTGGGTTTTTGTATGGAGTTTCATCTACAAGAGCACTTAGGTGCCCATAAGCTAGCGTCTAGGCTCTATTTTGTCCCCAAGTTCGATTTTGCTCATTTTTTGGTCTGTTTTGCCTCGCGCTTTATCAATATGCATCTTTTTCTTCAAAATCTACAAAAAAGCATAAAACACTATCAAATTCTTATAAATTGCTCAAAACTAACAAAAATATTAAGTGAGAATCATCTAATTAATTAGCTTAAAACTAACTTATCAAAGAGTCAAGGTCCTTGAGAGAAAAATGCTATGCCAAAACTTAAATAAACTAATTAAGAAGAACTATTGAATTCCCTGTTATAAGAATATCATCGATATAGGCTAAAAGGAACATTGTACAAGGACCATCGTGGAAAATATTCAGAGATGTATCTGAGAGGGAATTAGTAAATCCTTTGGCAAGTAGAAATCCTCTGAGTTCATTGAACCAAGCTCGTGGAGCTTGTTGTAGACCATAGAGTGCTTTAAGAAGTTTACACACATGATTGGGCTGTTAAGAATCAATGAAACTTGGTGGCTGATAAATATAGACATCATCAATAAGAGACCCTTACAAAAATGCAATATTAATATCAAGTTGGCAAGTTGGCAAATTGACCAATTTTTATTCACAACAAGGGTGAGAACGAGGCGAATAGTGGCTGGTTTCACAATGGGACTGAAGGTGTCATGGAAGTCAATTTGAGGATGTTGAAGAAAACCATTTGCAACAAGGCAAGCTTTTTATCGAGAAATGGTACCATCGAGGTTCCGCTTGATCTTGTAAATCCACTTACAACCAACAATGTTTTGTGATGGGTGGAGCAGAACAAGAGACCAGGTCGTATTATGGACAAGGGCATCAAACTCTTCATTCATAGCTTAGTGCCAATGAGGAGACATTTGAGCTTGAGCAAAGGATGTGGGTTCAATTTGGTCAAGGTTGAGTGCGGTGGTAAGACAGCATTTTTTGTTAGGCTTGAAAATTTGGTTTTGGGACCTTGTATTCATTGAGTGAAAAGGGGTAGTAGGGCGAATAGTGGGTTTAAACATTTGAATAGGGATTGGTCTTAGAGGTTAAGAACTTACCTAGTGGTTGCTTGGTGATGGAGAGGAGTCGGGCGCGAGATCATTACTGAGAGGACAAATATTAGGCTATTAGGAGTGGCAAGGCATATGACTAGATGAATCATGGGGAGAATAATGAGTTGGAGAGTCAAGTAAGGCTCATTAATTAAATGAACCAGGTTAGACAACATTTTGAGAACTGGATTTTTCTTGAAATGGAAAAGATTGTTCAACAAAGACAACAAGTCTAGAGACAAAAACTCGATTAGTTTGAGGATCAAGGCGCCTATAGGCATTATGATTCGGTGAAGTGGCCAATGAAAACATAAGTTGAGGTTGAAGTTTATGATTGTTGCATGGGCGTAACCATGGATAACATAGACATCCAAACACTTGGAGTTTAAGATAGTTAGGTGACTTGTGAAATAGCATTTGAAAAGGAGATTTATTTGTGAGAACTGGTGTAGGTAGACGATTGATCAAATTGGTGGTAGTTTGAAATGTTACTGACCAATAGGTGAGAGGTAATAAAGCACGGTGAAGTAAAACCAATCAGGTTTCGACAATATGGTAATGTCGCCGCTCAGCGGTGTCATTATGTTGTGGTGTATGAGGTGGAAATTTGAAATGTTGAATACCATGTTTAGCCAGAATGGTAGAGAGGCCTAGAAATTCCCCTCCTCTATTTAAGTAAACAGTACGAATTTGGTAGTAAAATAATTTTCAAGCATATTTTTAAATTTGTCAAAGATGGAAGCAACCTCGGATTTTTGTTTCACAAGATACAGCCGCGAGTATTTAGTGTAATAATCGACAAACACAACATAATAACGAAAATGATCGAACGAAGTAGTAAATGCAGGGCCCCAACCATCTGTATATAAAATTTCAAGAGGTTTATCACATGAGACTAAAGAGATTTCAAAAGAAAGGCGGAGACTTTTATTGCAAAGACATGAATTACAATGACTGAACTTGGACTCTAACATAGGTAAATACTCATTAAACATAAGACTCTTAAGAAATTTTTAAGATGGGTGACCAAGGCGATGACGCCATTGACTCATAGTAGACTTCGTGGTATGGAAAGCACAGATGGGTGGACTATTGACATGCCCCTTATTCTGTCCTCGGATGAGTGATGCCACCGTGTTGAGATCCTTGACAAGAAAACAATCAGGAAAAAATTCAATAGATGTGTTATTTTGGTTGCAAAACTGAGATATAGATATAAGATTGTGTTTAATTTTTGGTGCACACAAAACATTGTTCAGTTGAAATTGGCCGTAGGAGTAACAAGATTAGTGAACCAATATAAATGAACTTAATTACCATCACCAATGATGATCTCATCATTACCGCTGTACTCAAAGTGCACAGGGAGATTATGAAAGTCTAAAATGATGTGATGAGATGCTTCCAGATCAACTAACCCATCAGTTCCATGACGAGAATTCACAAAGTTAGCTTGTGGCGTAGAAGCTGGTGAAGGCCTTGATCTAGAAGTCTTGGCGATGTGACCAGGTTTGTTACACAATTGGCAAACAATTCTTGGCTAATTATTATTAATTTGTGGATGCCACATTTGTTGAGAGAAGCAATGATTGTGTGGTCAAAAGAACTTGTCATTTTTGTAGAGTATGATGACCTGAATTCAGTTTGATCTGACTCAAAAAGCTAACGGTGCTATAAATTATGGTGAAAAACAAATGTGCGATTTTTTATAAGATTTGTGGTAGTAGCAGAGGGATCAAACTGATAGGCCCGATCCCGTAGCCTACCACTAATCCCGCCGGGGTGCAGGGGCTTCACCCCATTGTACAGACCTTTGTATTTTTGGACCGTTTAGTTTTTTTTTTTTTTTTTTTTGTCCATAAGGTTTTGTCTATACTTATATATATATGATGTATTGCGTTAGGGTTTAATTATTAGCGAATTTTTAGCCTCCGTTACACCTCCATTGTAATCTTTACGAGTTTAGTGATTTTCTTCTCCTCTGTCTATGGTTTTTTTTCGTTTTGGGTTTCCAAGTAAATTTTTAATGTCTTTTTATTCTTTGTTTCTATCGTATTATTTCTATAACAATTTTCTTAGTACACTCAGATTGTTGGAGTTTTCTTGTTGAGGAGTCCTGTTCCTAAATTGTGGTGGCATGCTTCTTTTAGGCATATTATTGTTGAAGTTGGAAGACTTGCCTCAGTCGGTATTGTTGCTGCCTTTTTTATTGTGCTGAGCGGTGACTGGAGTCTTGTCTTGTCTAGCTTCACTGCGTTTCAATGACATCCCATGTTTTGCAAGTTTATCATGTTGCTCGTCAAAGGAAATGAGAGTCTCGCGCACGGAGCATGATTTAGTTCATCGTCGCTCATTGGCGAACCTGCAAGGGCGAGAGTTTCAGAAAATTTTTCTATGGTCTGCATGTAATCAGCAACAGACATGTTTTCAGTAGTAATGTTGGCAAGGATCTCTCAAAGGCCCATGAACCGAGTGCGGGATTTGCTTGCATAAGTCCTTTCCAATCGACTCCTTGCTTCAGCTGCTGACCTTGCAGAGGTAATAAAAGGAACAATGTTGCCGGATAGGATGCTAGCATAGTATGAAAAAGAACACTGTCCTGCCTCTTCCATAGACGATATATAGGATTGGGTGTGACAGAATTATCATCTGGATTGATCATGGTTGAAGGAGGACAAGGAAGTGTGCCATCAATATAGCCTTCAAGATCATATCCAGATTAAAAAAGATTGGTATTGCACACACTATGATGGTAATTGATTTTGGTTGGTTTCAGCGGAAGTTGAGTGGCTACGTTGATAGCAATTACTTGGTTTGGTAGTTGTTGGGCAATGATAGGATTGTTGGCCATGATTGATTCAAGTTTCTGGTACCATAAATGGTTTTGAGTAATTGATTAAATTGAACGTTCTTTTATTGCTTGAGAAAGTGAAAAAAATGTACACATCAGTACGAAGGTTTGTTCCTAAATACAAGCCTATAACTTAGAACTGACTAATAGCAGAAACTAATAAAAGTTACAAAGGATAACTACAGATTACAACAAAGCAATATTTGGAGTGATTTTGTTATTAGAGTAATGCTCCTCGTTCCGGCGATCCTCGGTGTTGTTTGGTGTCATGATGATGACGGTGAAGCGCATGCTAGAGGTTGCCACGGTGCAGCCTAGAGGTCGCCGTCAGCTAGCTGCTTGCCATGGAGAGGATCTCTGAGAAATATAGGAAGCTCGGAGAGAAACGGCAACAGAGAAGGAAAAAAAATTAAATAAAAGTATTATAAGGGTATATTTGTAATTTTGTCTGAATTAAAAAACGGGTATATAAGTTATATTCGGTTGGTCTATTTGTTAATGTTTTCTAAATCTTGGCCTAATAGCTTTTATTGCTTATATTGTTTTGACTTATTTGTTGCAATTTTCTAGTAAAATTTTATTTCGAAATTCGAAATAGATTTACATTTATTCTAACCCTTAAAATAAATACTTTTTCATATAAAATAAACAATTTATGATGAAGTATTTATTTTAACAATTAAAATAAATACTTTGTTGTGAAATAATTATTACATAGTCGCATTAAATATATGTAACGTAACACAAATTTTTCGGCATTACATGAAAACAGGCACTCAGATGTTCTTGACACTATTAGTTGAGTATCAACTTGACAGAAGTTTCATGTACCAATCAATTTTCTTGTTTGAAAACTTAAGGAAACTGAAAAGAAGAAGAAGAAGAAGAAGAAACCCATAACACACTCAGCAAAATCACCCAGAGTATGTCTTCAGAATTGCACGTGTTCTTCTCCATTATAATCCTTGGTAGCATATCCTCATCAGGCCTTATATCTAATACCGAGTCGAGAGTATGAAAATCTTGAGCTTGTC
>CAMOHE010026397.1:0-14032 GCA_946598075.1 Artocarpus hirsutus | reverse complement strand
AGCCGTCATTCCGGCATCTTGCAACGTCGCCCGTAGAGAAGAGAGAGAAGAAAGACAGGGGAAAGAAGAGAGGAGAGAAAAGATAAGAAGAATAAAAAAAAAAAAGAATGAGCTTCGTTGTTGGGGTATTTTAGTCTACACGACGACTAAATTTAAGACAAATATTACTTGTTAACATCTCAAATATACATGATATTTAGTATTAATTATTTTACAAAATCTAACATTTCTCTCCTCCTTTCATGATATATATTGACGACAAGAAAGAAAGATAAATTGTAAAATTATCTTGAAGATTTAGATTGAAATATAACACTTTCAAAAATACATTAAAAGTAACATAATTACGTCATAATTATTGTAATAATTTTCAATATTAGTATTAGAAGTCAAATATTTTAAATTTTTAATATAATCCAAAAGGCACGGTAAATATATACCATGTTTTTTTCGATTGTAAATAAAAATATAAAAGACCAAATTTTTGAAACTTGGAAGGAAAAAAAAGTTACTTCGAGTTCGTTTAGTGTATAGGTTTAGAATAATGTGGTTTAAAACTTTATAGTTTAAGCTGTACAATCTAAATTGTGTGATTTAACTAGTAATTTTGAACTAAAATTTATAATGTAAAAGTTTAAAACTAAAATAAAATATCATATCTTTTAAAATGAAAACCAGTATTTACAAAACTATGGTTTTTAAAAAAACAAAAAATAGAATAATTTTAACTGTGTGAACTTACGAGGGATAAAGTTTAAATTTTGAGTGTTTTAATCAGTTTAAAATTACCTCCATAGCTTAAAGTTTTAATCAGTTTAAAATTACCTCTATAGCTTAAAGTTTTAATTAGTTTAAAATTATCTCTATAGCTTAAAGTTTTAATCAGTTTAAAATTACCTCCATAACTTAAACTTACTTTAATTATTACTCTATAAATTATCAATTTAAACCTTTTTTTTATAATTTGAACTTGCTTAAACCATTTTAAATGGACGTACCACACGCCCTGTTAATATCATCTTTACACGTATGCTACAGGATTCAGATTTGGATTGATTTACAACACCTAGAAAGTATTTGCAAAGAATGTTACATGCTGATAGCCACCTCGTCACACTATATTTACAATATCAAATAACCTTTGTCATGCGGCATCCATTGTAGTTTCTGGGCGGTACCGTCGGAAACTGCCATTCCGGTAGGCAGCCCACACAATGCTTAAAAAGAATATGAAAAATCCACGAAATTAACTCAAAAAATCAGAAAAATCAACAAGACACAAAACTAACACAATAAATTAAAAAAGAAATGGACTACTTTGCTCGATCTCAACCTACTCCTGGTCGTCGGTTGCGGCAGCGGGTTTCCCTACATCTCCGACAAATATCTACGCAACATCAATGTGTGAGGGGAGATCGACGCCCGAGGGGAGACCTCCGGCGACATCTCCACGACGAGTGCTAGGACCTCCCCAACACGAGATCGAGCCCAACCTCAAAATGAATTTAAACGATGCCGCAAGCAGTGCCTGGAGATCTTGGCTCACGACGGTGGGAGCTCGACAAGCAGCCGAAGATCTTGGGCCGTCAATGACAGAGGAGCCAGCGTTGAGTTACGCGGCGTCGGCTGTTGGGAGGGTGAGACAGAGAGGAAATTTTCCCGGGCTCTGTGACGCACGCTCGAATCTGCGACGAGGCCGGAGAACCTTTCGTGCCTGGAGGTGCGCACGGAGAGAAGCAACAAGTTTTGGTCAGCACCATGGTAGAGAAGCAGTAGCAATTATAGGGTATTTTAGTCAATGCAACTCTTCGCAATTGCTCCAGGTTGGGGCTTTTTTTTTTTTTTTTTTTTTGTCTTTTTGGTGGTTTTCGGATCGTGGCAAAAATCATTCTAAACTTTAAAAAGTGTCAGTCAACATAATTACTCTTAAATCCATCCATCCAGCTACAATTTCAAAAAAAAAAAAAAAAGTTAGTAGCTTTAAAAATCCCTAAACTTTTAATATGGTAACAATTTGGTCCTTAAATTGATTTTGTAAATTAAAATAGTTTCTAAATTTTTTTAACAACTTGGTCATTGAATTAATTTAATAGGATGAAATAATTTCTGAATTAATTCTTAATAGCAAAATAAGTCTTATTTGTTAGTCACCATTAAAATTTGAATGAAGAACATTGCAATTGCCTTTCACCCTACGGCATTCTTCTCCACAACATTGATATTGCATTACCCCCTTATTGCACCCTCTTCACAATGAAACCACCACCTAGTTGCCCTACCGGTTACCTTACCCAACTAGCCACATTGTGGCATCACACCGTCATAGGGCTACCATCACTATTTTAGCCTATCAAATTAATTCACAAGCCAAATTATCACAATTTTAAAAGTTTAGGGCCTATTAGATTCATTCAATGACCACATTGTCACTGTTGAGGGTGAGCTCGACGCCGTCATTGAGAAGCCTTACTCTAGGTGCTCGGCAACCCAGTTCGGCAAAGCTACGTGGAATTAAAAACTAATCTCGATGAGCTTGGATAGCTTATCTGAGGTGCTTTTCAGGATCCCTTAGGCCGCACCGCAATTGGTTGCCTTCTCGGATCAGGCATTAGCTCGAGTCGGATTATTTTCACTTGAAAGTAGGCTATTACTCGCTATTATTGGCCAACAGATAGCAGACAACTCACTGTCAGATGGGAAACGATCCACCGACGGTGCGTGCGACACTTGTCCTTTGCCATCTAACACACCTTGATGTGACACACGGGTCGTGGGCAAAACCCGCCTAACACCTGCTCCAAGTAGCAATCTATAAATAGGGTGTATTTATTGCATTCAGGCATGCATGCTCCTTCTCACCTAACAAGCTCCCGTTCTCTGCCGACCGATCCCTACCTTGAGCGTCGGTGAGCCCCTGTCTATTGACTGACAAGTCTTTTTCTTGTCTCTGAAGCGTCCCTTCTCTTGTTGCAAGTCCACTCGAACAAGTAGAGACGAGCAAGAAAGAGCTAAGCACCGTGCGTAGCAGCACATGGTGTTGATTCACCGCGAAACTCCAATAAGCATCAACATTTTGGCGCTTGAAGGAGGGCCACCCCACCTTCATTTGAAGTCTCTAGCCACAGAAGGACAGTGAACCGAGATGGTAACTCGATTTAATGCCCGAGACAAGGCTGCCCGATAAGAGGGGTCGAGAGATGCCCGAAATCGAAATCAGAATCCAGCCAAACCCAAGGGCCGTCCCTGAGCCACAAGATCCCGTTCTGGGGTCAAGGAAGCGTGGCGAGGGCCGAACAAGTGTAGGATTTAGTTGGCCAAGACCCTATCCGGGAACTAACTAATGTTGTTCGAATACTTATCCAGCAGCTCGCACAGCAGGCATAGCGCCAGGTGGCTCCTAGCCTCCTACCTCTAGCCCTGGCTAACCAAGTTGGGGGTCGAGCAAGACGGAATGCCGCCAACCCCAGTGAAGCTGACTCCAAGCGTTCCAGATCTACACATGGCGTCTTGGCTAATAATAGACTCGTCCAAGAAGGATGCCTTGGCTTGCAAGGAGCACGAGCTCCATCACCGCAAGGCTCACGAACATTCGTGTTTGATAGGCTTGGGCGCCATGGAGAAGCACAGCAGGGTCACCAACCCAAGGCAGGCGACTAGGTTGAGGGCGAAGCACCCTACAAGGTCGAACTGCTCAAAGATACCAATAGTCGCCAATTCCGGGAGTTGCAGCACCAAATCGACGAAATCTACAACAATTGCTTCGGCTTGGATGACGTGGGTGCCTTAGACCTGCCGCTCACAGATGCTATCAAGCGAGCCCCTATGTTGCCCAAATTTAAGGTCTCGTAAATCAAGGCCTACGATGAGACCGTAAATGCTGATGAGCATGTTGAATTGTATGAGGACACATGCTCCTACAAAACGCCAGCGATGCAGCCATGTGCAAGGCCTTTTCTCTGACCCTGACCGAACCAACTCGGCAATGGTTTCGACGACTTGAGCCAGCTTCCATCACTTCTTTTCGGCAGCTCTCTGACGCCTTTTCGACGGCCTTCTCCACGACCAAAACAAGGAGGAAGGAGATTACCTATTTATATGCCATTAAGCAAGAAGAGGGCAACATCAAGGACTATATAAACCGTTTTACCCGAGCAGCCCTCAAGCACGTCGAAGACGAGACCCTACAGCACGCTTTCATAGGGGGCCTCTGAGATGAGAAGCTTACCTGGTCATTGGCATTCGAGCAGTCGAGCACGTTTTCATAGATGCTCGACTACGCATAAAGGTACGTCGATGCAACTAAATACATAAAGAGCCGCAGAGAAGAAGCTAGCAGTAGCGGCACAGAAGAAAGCGCCCGAAGAGACCAGCGTCGAGCAAAACAAGAAGCAGAAGAAGGAAAAGAAAGCTGAGAAGCCGAAAGTGCCGATCGAAAAGTTCCAAAGCTACACGCCCTTGGTAGCGAGCATAGATAAGTACTTGCCTAGGGAAGGAACCTATTAGTTGATCTGCCCAAGCTTAAGGGCAGCAAAGCAAAGCGGGACCAAACCAAATATTACAATTTTCACAAGGACATGGGACATAATACCCATGACTGTATTCAGCTCAAGGATTAGATCGAGAGGCTAGTCCGAGACGAACATTTACCAGAGTTTGTAGAGCAAGTTTTAACTCCGAGCTCCGCAACCAGGAGAGATGACCAATCGGGCCGAGGTGCGCTAAACCGCCAATGCAACAATGGCGGGAACACCCCAAAACCCCCGAACATTGTACATACGATGTTCGGAGGGCCTGTGACCGGGGACACATCAAGTGGGCGATAGGCTTACGTCCGAGAAGCTCAGTTGGTGGAAAAAAGCGAGCTTATTACTATGTCCGAGCACGTCAATAAAATTTACCGCCAGCAAGACATGCCGATCACTTTTACGGAAGAGGAGGCGGATAAATTAATTCATCCACACAATGATGCTCTTGTGTGCAAATTGTACATTGCTAATAATGTAGTATGGCGTGTGCTGATTGACACTGGCAGCTCAGTTGACATTCTATTCAAGCAAGCGTATAATAAGGTGAAAATCAACAGTGCTACCCTTATCCCAGTCTAGACCCCAATTTACGGCTTCACAAGTGAATGCGTCCGAGCAGTTGAAAAGGTCGGCCTCCCGGTCACCTTCGGTGAGGGTGCTGCTCGGGTGACACGTGGCGTCGACTTCTTGGTCGTCGACAAACCCTCACAGTATAATATTATTATCGGCTATCCAACGTTAAACGCACTGAAGGCTATGGTCTCCACTTACCACATGGCCATGAAGTTTCCAATGGACAATGGGGTCGAGGTAATCAGGTTGTGATAGAAAGATTCCCAATGTTATGCTAACGTCGTCAAGGCTACATCAGCTCAGCAATTGAATATCTCGGCAATATACAAGGTTGACGAAATACAGTTCCCAACCGAGTCGATGCCTAAGATGCTTTCTGACCTTGACCCCCGTATGCCTAAGGAGGAGGTAAAGGCCACCCCCGTTGAGGATCTAGTGCTGTTTATGCTAGACCCGGCACATCTTGACTGTACGGTCCAACTCGGCTCTAAGCTAAAACCTGAGGTCCGAACCGACCTGAAGAAGCTCCTCATGGAGTATCGAAATGTGTTCGCATGGTCTCATGAGGACATGCCCAGCATTGATTCCAGTATAATCTGCCATCGGTTTAACGCCTGACCAGACTACAAGCCGATTATTCAAAAGAGAAGGGCCTTCAACCCAAAAAGGTATGCCGCTATCAATGAAGAGATCCAAAAGCTGCTAAAGGCAGGATTCATTTGAGAAGCAAAGTATCTGGAGTGGTAAGTAAATGTGGTCCTGGTCAAGAAGGCAAATGAAAAATGGCATGTTTGTATAGACAACACCGACTTGAATAAAGCCTGCCCTAAGGACTGCTTCTTGCTGCCTCGAATAAACCGGCTCGTCAATGTAACTACTGGGCATGAGCTGCTCAGCTTTATAGAGGCTTATTCTAGTTATAACCAAATATGGATGGCTAAGGAAGATCAAATAAAGACGGCCTTCGTTACCGACCAAGGGCTCTATTGTTATATGGTAATGCCCTTCGGATTTAAGAATACGGAGGCTACCTACCAACGCCTAGTCAACAGAATGTTTGCTCGGTTGATTGGCAAAACCATGAAAGTCTACGTCGACGATATGCTAGTTAAATCCGTCCGAGTAGTGGACCACAAGGCCGATCTCCAAGCAAGCTTCGACATTCTCCGGGAGTATGGGATGAAACTCAACCCGACGAAGTGTGCGTTTGGAGTTAGCTCGAGCAAATTCCTCGGATATTTGGTCAATCAAAGAGGTATTGAGGTCAACCCAGCTAAGGCTCAAGCTGTTATAGACATGCATTCACTACGGCAGTAAAAGAGGTGCAGAAACTCACAAGCATGGTAACAGCCCTCTCTAGATTTGTCTCCCGATCCGACAAGTGCCATCCCTTTTTTCAAGAGCTCAAGGGGAGGTTTGAGTGGAGCAAAGAATGTGAGGAAGCCTTCTAGAATTTAAAGAGGTACTTGGCCACACTCTCACTCTTATCCAAACCTTTACCGGGAGAAGTTTTGTACGCCTACCTGTCGTGTCAGAAAAGGCTGTCAGCTCGGTCCTCGTAGGAGAAGAAAAAGGGGTTTAGAAGCCCGTCTATTACACGAGCCATGCGTTCTAGGGTGCTAATGAGAGATACCCACAGCTTGAAAAATTGGCATTCGCCTAAGTTACCTCGGCTTGAAAATTACGACCTTATTTTCTTGGCCACAATATACGAGTCCCAACAAAATTCCCCCTCTAACAAGTTTTTCAGAGTCCAGAGATAACAGGACGAATGGCCAAGTGGTTGGTCGAGCTTGGCCAATATGATATTCATTTCGTGCTGAGGACGACTATCAAGTCCCAGGCCCTCGCAGATTTCATTACCGAGTTCACTATTGCCAGGTAGAGCATGCCCTTAGCTGAAAAAGCACCTGTCGAAGACCTAGACACCCCTAGCTGCAATGGAGGTGATTGCACACATACGATGAAACCAGAATGAAACCTCTTTGTAGATGGATCCTCTTGTGTTGAGGGTTTAGGTGCCGGGCTCGTTCTAACAAGCCCAAACAGATACAAGACAATCTACGCACTTCGATTTGACTTTAAGGCCTCTAACAATGAGGCAGAGTATGAAGCGCTCCTAATCAGACTCAGAATCGCCAAAGATCTCAGAGTAGACAGCATAGTCATTCATTGCAATTCCATGCTTGTCATCCAACAAGTCATTGGGGTGTTTCAAGCCCAAACTGAATCCATGATCGCATATTTACAAGAGGTCAAGGCATTACTTGAACAATTTAAATCTTATTTATTCAAGCCAATCCCCAGATCGAAAAACTCCGAGGCCAATGCGCTTGCTCAGCTAGCCTTAGGTCTGGGCAACAATGAGCTAACATCGGTTCCCATTGAAAGGCTAGCCGAGCCAAGTATTAATAAAAAAGTTATAAGTGTAGCCGAAAAGCAAGAGTCTACTTGGATGGACCCGATCATCCGATACCTGATCACAGCCGAATTTCAGGCTCCCGAAAAGAGGCACGCCATATCCGCAACAGCTCAGTCCGGTATTCGATGATCGGTGAAAAAATATATCGACGAGGCTACACTATACCATGTTTGAAGTGCGTAGGGCCTAGAGAAGCCCAATATCTGATGAAGGAGATTTATGAGGGGCTGTGTGGTAATCATTTTGGGGGGCTATCCCTAGCTCAGAAATGTCTTCGATAGGGATATTATTGGCCAACCATGGAGCAAGATTGTAGAGACTTTGCACGAAAGTGTCTAAAATGTCAACAGTTCGCACGGGTGACCGGACACCATGTCGAGCCCCTTACCTCAGTAACATCAACGTGGCCTTTTGCTAAGTGGGCCATCGATCTTATCGGCCCTCTTCTTCAAGCTCGGTCTCAGTTTAGGTATTACATTGTGGTCATTGACTACCTCATCAAATGGGTGGAGGTAGACCCATGCACCAATATGACCGATGCCAAGTGCACAAACTTTGTATGGAAGAACATCATTTGCTGGTTCAGAATCCCTCATACCATCGTGACCGACAATGCAAAGCAGTTCGAATCCTCGAGTCTCCTCTGCCTATGTGAGTAGCTCGGTATTAAGAAAATCTTTTCTTCTCCGAGCTACCCTCAGAGCAGTGGGCAAGTTGAGGCTATCAATAAAACGATCAATAATAACCTGAAGAAAAAGCTCAAGGGCCTCAAGGGGGCATGGATTAACGAGCTCCCAAAGATGCTCTAGGCCTATTGAACAACGACACGAACTGCCAACGGAAAGACCCCATTTTCTCTTGTATATAAGGCCGAGGCTGTCATCCCGATAGAAGTAGGACTATCGAGTTTCAGACTCAAGCAATACGAAGAAATTCAAAATATCAAAGCTATGATGTCCAAACTTGATTTGCTCAAGGAGAAAAGGAACCGAGCTGCAGTATGTAATGAAGCTCGGAACCAGGTCGTTGCTCGATACTAGACCAAACAGGTCCAACCGAGAAGCTTCAAGGTGGGAACTTTGGTGCTAAAGAAGGTTACCATTCAGCAGCTCGAGTTAGGGTCTTTCGGTCCAAAGTGGGACGGATCATATAAGGTTATTGGAATTGTTCGACCAGGCATCTACAAATTATCTAATATGGAAGGCAACTTGCTTGGTCATCCTTGGAACGCTGAGCTCCTTAAAAAATTCTTTTGCTGACCGACGCTAGAAACTCTTTTTGACTTCTGGCTACATTCTTTTTGTAACTAACCCTACTAAACAGGACTGGAATGTAAATATTATACATCAATGAGAATTTAAATTTCTATACTGTTTCATTGAGCAATGTGTATTGAGAAAAATATAACTCCCGAAAAGGGGGGCCATAACTCCGAACCAGAGGACCAAACAATAACTCCTGAAGAGGGAGAGTCGTCCCAACAACCGGACTGGAGGGCTTACCGGCATTATACTGACCAATAGTTCGTCCCTGTGTGGACCACCCGAATAAAGTAGCCCTAGCATAGCTGTGCCCGACCAACATTAGACTTGTAAAAGTTCCAATGAACTTAAACAAGTCTAAGGGGGCGACAACAAGGTATAGGGCACCACACGCCATTATGCTCTGCCCGACCGAGAAATAGGACTTTCCTGCTTGGCTAAGCTCGGTGATCACTTTTCCCCAGGATGTTTCCTTCCGAGCAACATTTAACTTGGAAAACACTGAGACGCTGAACTCGGCGAGAATGTAATTGTTAAAATGAGTTCGGAATCTCTAATTCAAAAACTTGCTCCCCCAAGGAACATCCAACTTGGAAAACCCTCGATTCAATTTTACTCCCAAGAAGCGCTTAACTTCGAGGATGGAGGTTCGAACTTCCTTCCCGGAAGCCCCCCACAAGTTTTCTAAAAGAAAAATTTTTAATCCGAGGAAAGTCGCACTTTGGAAAAGAAAATTCAAAAATTAAAACTAGAAGGAAATGCTAAGAAGCGATAAACTTTGAGAAAAGTAAAAATTTTATTATTGTAAGCGGTGGGGAGGTACAAACAACCGGGCACTTCCCAAGCCCGGATAAAGGAAAGGCAAAATAAAAACTAGGCCTGGGCTCCATCCCCGGTACCTTCGTCGCTGCCGTCTTCGCCTTGGTCATCCCCATTGTACTCACCATCCACTTCGAGGACCTCATCTTGTCCTAGCTGCTACGCTCCATCTTGTTATGACTCAACAATGAGCAACCGGTCGAAGCCCGCCGCCTCTGGATGTTTCCTGATAAGATAGTCTCGAAGGTCGGTCATCCCGAAGTAGTAGTAGTCAGCGTATTTCGAGGATGCCTTGAATTCCTCTACAGCCAATGCGAGGCAGCCATGCAGCTCCTCCTAGAATCGCTGTTGGTTGGCTTGGGAAACCTATAGTTGATCCCTGAGGTTGACGACCTCATCCTTTGATTGGTCGGCCTCGGTCCTCGCTTCTTCAGCCGCCTTCCTCGCTTCCTCTGCTGCTGCCTTGGCCTAGTCGGCCTCTTCCTTTGCCTTCTTGGCCTTATCCTCGGCCTGGGAAAGAGCTTCCTTGATTTGTTCTAGCTCAATGTTCCTAGCATCGATCTTTTTCTCGACCTCGTCCTTTTCAACGGCGGTCTTATTGTGCCTCTCTTTCTCCAAGTTATGCTCCTTTCGTCCTGCCATGTAGGCCAAGTCTAGGAAGGCACATGCCTGAGAAGACAGAAAAAAGTCAGTACACGAAAAACAAAGTCAAAAGAAGCTCGGTATAGAATTTTCACTCACTTTGGCAGCAGAGCGGAAAGCAGTGTTAGATAGGCCTTCGAAGTCCTCTCCTCAAAGGTTCTCTAGGAACGACTCTTGAGGAATAACATCCCCGAGGTGCTCAAGGATATGACGGCGGTAATTTAGTCGCCTCCTAGGAGGGTCTCCCATGGGAGGCACCACGGTGGTTGTGACGGCAGGAGGTTAGGTCTCGCCCGATGAAGCCCTAGTCCTCATTGGCGGGGGTGGGGGAACTTAGACTGTTTGGGACAATCGCTCGGACTGCGGCGGCTGCTCAGACCGCGGTGGTAGCTTTGGCCTCGAGGTCCTCTTCCTTTTCTTCCCGACCACTGCCTTCCCCTTTCTGCGACAAAGGCGCACCATCATGGCACACCTTTCCTCTACGTTACTTGGTCGAGAAGACATATCTGTAGAACCAACAAAGTCAGGACGAGCTCGATAAAAAACAATACTCGGAGCTCACCTCCAATCCGGAGTTGGCTAGACGGGTACAGGAACCGGATCACGTCCATGAGGTCCTCGTCTACTATGGGTGGCTCTAAGTCGAAGGAGCCACTCGATGAGTTCTCTGTTCTAGACGATGATGGCTCCCTCGTCGGCCACCCGGATCTAGAAGTGCTCGGCTCTGGGATATCGGCTGCGCTTGGCCTCGCCACTATCACCTGCCCGACTGACCGGGCATGTTGGATGATAGAAGGGGGATTTGTTCTGTTGGATTCCCCAAACTAGCCATAACAGGAAAGGGTTTCTTTCCCGAGCATGAATGCCTGTTGTCTCGTGGCCTCCAGCTTCTCAAACAGGCCTTCTAACGTCCTGATGATGTGGCTCGACGCCCACGGCCTCTTAGACCATACGTGCCCCTGCTCAAATGTCCTCGGGACACTTTGATCCACAGGGATGGCCTCTCCGGCCCGGGCTAGATAATTTCCCCCGATGTAGAACCACTCGAACTTCCAAAGCTTGTCCAAGTCGGGGTTACCTAGAATAAAGTCCTTCTTGAAGCCGATGATGTGATACCATCCGGACTACCGAGGAAGCTTCTTCATCTTGTACACTTGCTTAAAGGCCTCCCACGGCATCTCAATAGCCTGGTGGTACCTCCACAGCACGTACATCCCGATCAACGACCTATAGTTGTTCGGTTGAGCTAAGCCGGGCACACATTTAAGTCGTCAAATGCCCAACAAAGGGATGGGTGCAATGGCAGGCACAGCCCGGCCCTGAAGAACTCTGCTTACAAAGTTATGCACCCCTCGGGCGGAGTCAAGGGTGAATCATTCTCCTCGGGCGCAATGAGGACAATGTCATTTAGGATATCAAATTCTTGGCAGAGGTCTTCCAACCGGGATTTTGTAATTGCACTGGAATAGGCCGCGGCTGATGTCTGTCTGGACAGGGATACGCGATAAGCGGTCACTCCCCAGACTCGAGTGACCACAACCTTGTCGGCTTCGTCTTTGACAACGCTCACCTCTGGCTCTGCCGCCTCCGTTGCTTCTTCTTTGTTAGAAATATCGACAATCACCCTACCTATGACTTGAACAAAAGCCTCAGAATTTCGACCGGAGGTGCTAAGCACATCAGCGGCTACCTCCAACTTGGCCCGCTCCTTGGCTGTAACTTAGGACGTGCCGATGGAGGCTGCCTCGATGTAAGGATCCTTGCCCCTACACAGTGTTACCGGGTGCCCTCTATCCAGTAAATCGAGGAACTCCCACTCGGGCACTGTCTCAGCATCGACCCTTAATATTTCGACCTGCCATCCCACTCCGATGACAATCCTTCTACGTTGACCTCTACGGAGGTCGACTCCTCGATCTCAGTGCTACTATCTGACCATGAAACGTTAACATTTTGGGAGTCTAAAAGGTCATTCATTTTCTTGTGCTCCTCGAAAAATTACTTGATCAGGTCGTGGAAACTTAGGAATGAAGAGTTCTCGGGTTGTCAACTATGGCTCGATAGCTAAAAACTCTAGGGGTAGCGAGGTATGGTCTAGATTGCACGTGAAAATGACAGGGAGAAAAGCCCTATTTATAGCCGCTCCAGGTGTGAACCCCGGGCGCAGAAAATGAAGAAGCGCGATGATTATGCCTATTAGGGAAGAACTCGATCGCATTGCGACACGTGTCCCTCATAGCTTCATCGCGTGACCTTTCGTTTCCTACTGCCCCGGGACGCTGTTTAGACTTCCATCCTGAGCTGACCTCACCCACTCAACATAGTCCACTCAGCCAAGCATTAACCAGGTGAACTGGAGGGCTACTGTTGAGGGTGAACTCGGCGCTGTCATCAAGGAGCTTTACTCTAGGTGGTCAACAACCCAGCTTGACAAAGCTACGTGGAACCAAAAACTAATCCCAATGATCTTGGATAGCTTATTCGAGGTGCTTTTCAGGGTCCCTCGGGCCGCACTGCAATTGGTTGCCCCTCGGACCAGGCACTAGCTTAGGTCGAATTCTTTTCACTTGAGAGTGGGCTGTTACTCGTCATTATTAGCCAACAGATGGCAGACAACTCACCGTCGGATGGGAAACAATCCACTGACAATGGGCACGACACTTGTCCTCTGCCACCTGACACGCCTTGTTGTGACACACGGGTCGTAGGCAAAACCCACCTAACACCCGGTGCAAGTGGCAACCTATAAATAGGGTGCATCTATTACATTCAGGCATGCATGCTCCTTCTCATCTAACAAGCTCCCATTCTCTGCCGAGCAATCCATGCTTTGAGCGTCGAAGAGCCCCTGTCTATTGACTGACCAGTCTTTTTCTTGTATTACAGGTCCACCCGAACAAGTAGAGATGAGCAAGGAAGAGCTAAGCACCGTACGCAACCACACGTGGTGTTGATCCGCCGCAAAACTCCGGTAAGCATCAACAGTCACAATGTTAAAAATTTAAGAACCTCTAGAGCCATTAACTCAACATAAAAATGCCCTAATACACAGTGGTGAGAGAGGTTGTGCCCTCCATGGCAATCTCAATGGGATTCGCAAGTGTATTGCAGCCTCATTGGATTTCATGAGGGGGGACAATGGGCACAGCAAATTTCAAGAGGGGCAACAAGGTCGACGACTTTCACCGCAAACGGCAATAAATCAGGTAGGTTTTCGAAATTGTCATGGTGAAGCTGGAGGCCTTTTCATTTTATTATTACTACTACTACAAATTTTAAAGAGGAATTCAAAATAACAAAAGCCTCAAATTGAAGATCATGGTGGCTACATTGAAATTAAAATATAGCAACGAACACGGAACAAAACTAATAAAGAGCTACGGTGATAAATTGAAACATTCTGCCTTATAAAACGCGTACTTCATTTCCTGATTTCAATTCTCCTATGAAACAATCAGGCTACACCTGAAATTGTTGATAGTTCAATGTACCGTGCCGGGAGAAAAAAAAAAAAAGAAATTGTTGTCCAACTGATTGGAAAGAAAAAAATCAATTAATATCCAAATGGTTTAAACTCAATCTAATCCACAGTTCACCCTTTTTTCCCATGTTTTCTCTACAAGGAATGTACAAGGCAAGCAAATACAAGATATTGGGCCAAAACAGAAAAAGCATATTTATTGGAAGACAAACAAATCATGCAAAGTAGGAAAAGAAAATTCAATAAATGATAAGAAGAAAAGAAAAGAAAAGAAAAGAAAACGAAAAGGAAAAGAAGCAGAACCAAT
>CAMOHE010026395.1:38640-50105 GCA_946598075.1 Artocarpus hirsutus | reverse complement strand
ATAGAATGTGGTTTTTTTATTTTACGTTTCATGCGGGATATAATTACAAGTGGTATACAAGCCTTAGGAAAAAAAGATTTTTATATACATATGGATATACATGAAGTTAGATTAGAGTGGGTACAATTTGTAAATAGGTTTGTGCTTTTTAGATAGGTACACGTCATAGTAGATTAAAAAAGTGCTCAAAATAACTCAAATGTAAAATGATCTTATAAATACAATGCAATTTTTAATACACAGCAATTATTATATGTAATTAGGGCCCTGATGTAATGGATAACACACGGGACTGGCCATCCCGTGGGAAATAGAAATTATGGGAGAATTTTTTTTTTTTTGGAAAATACAAAATTTTTAGGACGATTTTTGACGAAAACCGTCGTAGAAAGAGGAGCTTCCATGACGGTTTTCATCAAAAACCGTTGTAGAAGCTCCTCCTTTCACGATGATTTTTGGAGAAAACTGGCATGAAAAATAAGCACTCCCACCGATCTCTCGCGCCAATTATTCTATTACACAATGGAAAAAAATCATCGTGAAAACTCAAATTTGTTCCACGACAGAAGTTTCCACGACGGTCGTGGTTTTTTAACCGTCGTGAAATTTTTCCGCGATGGTTTATAACCGTCGTGGAATCCACATTTTGTAGTAGTGTATGGTATAATCTCATTGGGGGTACAGAGGAGAGGATAGAAAAAGGGGACAGAGGATATAAGTCCAAAATTTGCGTCTCACTTTAAAAATATCAAGACATGGTGTTTTGATATGGAACTTTATGCATTTTTTAGCGGTACAAGTGCACTAGTCTATGTAATTTTTTTTTTTTAGATCCCTTTGTTGATTTAATTTATATTTTTAATCTGGTGTTTTTTTAAACATTTGTTTTGTGATTTTTTTACATTAAAGTTTGGTGTGGTATATTTATCAAAGAATCTGTAATACAAAACATTTTAATTTTTTCGTTTGTTTTAAAAGATAAGAACAATATACCTCATTCTTTATTAGAAAGCCATGGATTCCATATATGAGGATTATACTCTTATCAATTATAGGTTGCACCTTTAATATATTGATAATAGAACCTTTGTTTATCAGATTTCATGCATTTGGCATATCTAAATTAGATACAAGCTACAAACATAAAGTCACTGGTTTACTTCACGATTAAGATAACATATCGATGAATGTAAAAGGGAATTGATTTAAGTGATATGAAATAATTATTAGATTAATTATACTTTAGGTCTAGTTCAACATACGACCTCCAGGGTCGCCATACCAATGCATCTTCCATTGAGTCAGCCTGCTTTGATGGTCTAGATGAATCATCACCCTAATCAGGTGTAGATTTCGTTACAATCTATCACGTATAAAGTGTCTAACTCTATACATAGACTGCGGATTGTATAATTTAGACTATTAATGTTAGAATAGTATCCATCCACCAACAAAACTCAAATATTGTCAATTCCAAGATTTGATTCTAATAGTTATAGATCGCATGTTTGCTTAAATGTACAATCATTAAAATGATAGTAACACGAGAACCATTATCAATTTTGCATATTATTTATTTATTTATTCATCCATTTAACTAAAATTTCATTGTTATAAATAAAATATAAAAATTTATATGATAAGACACCTAAAAAGTCTTAGTGATGAGAGATCATCCTGTATAGCTTTGGATTAAAAATGGGCCCTACAATGTAAGTGTAAAACTTTAGACTACCTGCACGTGATTGAAGCTACAAAATTCAACCAAAATTTAAAACAATTTAGGGCAAAAAAAAAAAACTCCGACAGTCTATGTCGAAAGGCGGCATCAAGATTGACGACATGGAGGAGTTGCCGACGGGAGTTGGCTGGCCACCCAAAGCTTGATTTATGACCATGGGCGGCGGTCCAGACAAAATCGCAGTTGGTTGTAGGTCAGTCCGGGGAAGGGCAACCCACGATGGTTTCGACTTTCAGGTCTCGCAACTGGCAAGTCCATACCCTCCATCGCGGTGCATGGAATCGCAACCCACCAGTCTTGAAAAATAAAACTGCATTAGGTCTCAAATGGCAAAAAAATCAATCGCCAAACAACACAACATAGCAATATTTGTAAAATAAATAAAATTACTTGAAGAAAATTAACAAGTAGTCCATTGATATAATCATTACATATAAGTCAATCCTCCATAAATAATTCATAACAAGAGCTAGGTTCAATTTCCATTTACATCTCTTATTACATCTTTATTCTTGAATTTCAATAATTCTCTAATAAACAGTTAATTCATAACCTTATTATAAACGAGTGCTCTACTGTCCAAAGCTCGAATCATCATTCAAGAGAGCTATTTTTTTAACTTCCATAAGGAAGGAATAGATTTCATATCCATATAATATTATTCCCAGCTATTTATTTTATTATGTTTCCAAGATTCTAAGTCACAATCAGTGTTTAGACAAATCTTACCATACAAGTCAAAAAACATAGGGGCCGTTTAGTATTGTTTTCAAAATTGGTGAAAATATTTTTGTTTTGAAAAATAAGAATTTTTTAAGAATTGTGTTGAGAGTGTTTTAAAAATTTTTACCTCAAAAAGCGTGTAAAAACATTTCTAAAAATTTTGAGAATAAAAACAAATAAGGCCATAATGTCATAAATAGGAGTCTAATAAATACTCAAGATTAAGACTGTCAAATATATGAGTATCATAGTGATAAATTTGAATACACTGTTTGTAACGGACAATTGTTAGAGATTTATAATTTATTTAGTTCAGTCCTATGTAATCACAAATATAAAGTACCTCTAATCAACTATCTCTATATTAATAGCCCGGATAAGACTATTTCATTATAAATAAGATTGAACAGCATTTGTAATATTTAATTAAAGATACGGACTATTGAGATTATTATTTATAAATTTTATCCCTAAGCAGATAACACTTATATGCTAAATTTATAGTCATATAAATAATCATGGAATTTTCTTAATGTTTATAAAAGTATTCATAATACATATAAGCAACCAAAATAATTATAAATGTCACTTTATTTATTATTAACAATATGTATATCGTCACAGCTTATAGGGCATCAACCCCAACAGTGGTGGCTCTCCAGTAAGGGTAGACGACACTACTACATACTCCGGTGTTACTCTCCACCACTCTAGCGGCACTTATAGGTGAACACTTTTTTTTTTTTTTTTTGCAGAGGGACGCTTTTTTTTTCTAATTTAGAAAAGAGGCTTTTTTTATTTGTATATTTTAGGTTAGGTGCAAGAAGTTTCATTATAAATCTACATGGGCTACATTTTTTAAACCATTAGATTAAATCTTATGGTAGAATAAAAGTCTTATTGATAAGACTTTTTAAAAGGCCTTATCATAGTTACTCCTATAAAAGATTTATTCCTTAGGGTATCACAACCTATAATATCAAGATGGTATAATTATTACATCAAAGAGTAACTTCATCTTCAATCTTTATACCATTTTTAACAAAAAAAAAAATCTCTAATGATTCTATTTCATCTTACATTTTATAAAAAAAATAAATAAATAAATAACGAAGTTAGCTTGGATGAACAGTAACATGCTAAATTTAACGTGCTTCTATTCATCTCTCTAAATTAGCGTGAATAAATAGAATTTTCTTAGAAATGATTTTAACATCAATTTGAATTTTGTTCCACAAAAATAGAGTGGATTGGAGAAGACCTTGGCGCACCAATTATAACATATTCCACTGAGCTCTAATCTGGAAGAAATTTGGCTATACTATTTTTTCATGTTCTCCAAATAAAAGACGGGCAATCGCCGGCCAAAAAGAGGGACGTGGTCCAGGATACCTAGAGAAGGAAGTGAGATAAAGACACAAAAAAAAAAAAAAAAAGATGATGTGGTCCACATAGAGAAGACTTGAAAAACAGATCCGGATTTGGAGTTTAGGGGTTTATTCTAGCAAAATTATAATTGGAGATATTTAGTGAGATTTTGACTGCAAACTAAAGTTCATCATTGATAATGGATCCCAGCGCACATGGGCTACTTTGAGTTGCATAACTATAAATCTCTTCTCATTCAAAATTAGAGCATCTTGTTGACTAAAGAATATAGCTTGTAACCACTAAGTGTGGTGGCTTCGCAGTAAATGATTACTGTGGCAGATTGGTGGTCAAAAATTTGAAAATTGGATGACTCTCAGTGAGGGTTTTAAATTTAAAGGTTTATTCCAACCAACGTAGTATCTAATTTAGTGTATTTATAAATATGTCTCTACATATCTTGATTGCTAACATTTTCGATAGGGTAAATGATGAGCTCCTCGTCACCATTAAGGCTTTCAATGAATGTTCCTCTTTGCTTCTAGAACAACCTGTTTGATAACGATAAAAGGAGTACATCAACTTTGATCACCCCTTTTTGGATTTTTTTTCTCCTTAAAAAAAAAAAAAACTTGTAAGTTATTAATTAAACTTACAAGATACCTTTTAACTTTCATTTTATATCCTAAATGCGCTTCTCTTTCTTTTTTGTTTAACACTTGGAATATCATATTACTCAATCTTCAAATATTAAATTAGCTTCTTTTTTTTTCAAAATTTGATCCTTTTTCTCAAGGGGGACTTCTTTCGAGGGAATCTCCACCAGTGATTCACCTTTTGAAATTGTTAGATTTGGTCAAAACAATTTTTTTTTTTTTTTTTTTACAAACTTAACACCTGAAAATTGACACCAATAGGTACTTTTCGATTTTCACCAAAAAAGTTGCCTTCCCTAAGTTTTATCGACCTTACCTGTCTATCGACAGTCTAGCCAGGTGCAAATATTTTGCATACAATAATGTTCTATATCTACCCTTAAAAGTAACATTATATGCATTCAATAATAGTATTCCCAAAACATGCTATTGGTTTGTTGACTTATGTTCATGAAGAAACATTAAAAAATGTAACAATTCACAAATTAGTAGACAGTGGAGCACAAATCCTCTTCTACACAAAGTGCCAAAGTGCAAATTAACACAGCTGGAGGGTTCCTGCTAACTTTGGAGTACTATTAAAGACAATCCACAAAACAAACAAGAGCCGCTCTGCAGCAAACTAAGACAAATTTCCTCGTGGGCATTCGATCGTACCAAAGCTTAACAAACACTTGCACATCATATAATATGACTTTCATAGTTATCATAAAACATTATTTCTCACAATATTCTTCACGTTACAAACAAAGCCACACATTATCTTCCACTTAATCATTTCTTCATATTTTAGGCTTCCAATAATGGCAACAAAAATACTAAATATGGACTGGTGTGTATTTTACACAATTAATATTTACTTTCTATCTTGCATTTTTAGTTCATTAAAAGTTTACACCTTATATGATGAATGTTCTCGTGATTAATATGTCAACCGTGTAATTTTTTCTTGAATAACAAATTATTCTTTACCCGTAATTTGACGACTGTACGCATTGAAACTTATGCAAATGCCCATAATCAAACCCTAATTAGAGGTTACATTTAGAAAAAAAATCATAATTTTCTGTATTTCCAAGCTCATAAACAAGAGGATTAATTCGCCAATTACTCTTTAGTTTTGTTTTAATCATCCACAAGCTACAAAAGGCAAATTAGTTGATATTTAAGTTAGCTTAAAAAGGTACAAATTTGACACGAATTTGAAATTTGGAATTTAAAACTATAGTTTTAAAAACATCAAAAATATATGGTATAATTTTAATAAGCTTCACCAAAGTATAAGGTTAAAGCGGTAAATAACATATTTTTTGAATGTCAGAAACTGTAATATCTTATATGTGAATATCTACTTTGGTTAAGAAACAACCATCATTATTAGAGATTAAAAAAACAAAAAACAAAAAACAAAAAACGAAAAAAAAAAAAAAGAAATCTTTCAGTCATATATATATTCTCTCCATTACATCTATACATCAAAATAACACACACTCTCCCTATCTCCCCACCATGCAGAGGAGGCTCCGGCGATTATGCACGACATTGAGTGAGCAGACTGCCGTCATCTACGCGAAAATGGCGACCGCGGGAGGCTTTTGCAACGTGGACCTCATAATCGTCAAAGCCACGTCTCCAAACGACATGCCGTTGCAGGAGAAGTACGTCCACGAGCTCCTCAAGATCTTCTCCATCTCCCAGTCGTCGTTTCGCAGCTTCTGCCTCAGCTTTGCCCGTCGTTTCCGCCGCACCAAGTCCTGGAGGGTCGCCCTCAAATGCCTCCTTCTCCTCCACCGCCTCCTCCGGTCCCGCGAAAACGACCACTTCCAGTCCGAGCTTCTCTGGTCCAGAACCAACGGTCTCAGCTCTCTCTTCCCTTGTCCTTTCAGTGACTGTTCATCAACTAATCACAAAGATTTTACGCTCTTCATCAGATCATATTCTCACCTTCTCGACGAAGCTCTCAACTCTGCTTTGTTCTTAAACGACAAGAAACAGGCGCTAATAATGCAAGAAAAAGATCAAGAGAGAAGCTTATCAGAGACAATGAAGGAAGTGGGTCGTATTCTCGAGCTCTTGCCTCAGCTCCAGAGCTTGATCGACCGAGTCATCGAGTGTCGTCCCGTGGGATCGGTGGGGAAAAGTTTCGTCGTCCAATCTGCTATGAAAAGCATAGTGCGTGATAGTTTTGCATGTTACGACACAATCAGGAGGGAAATCGTTGTCGTCTTGGAGCATCTTTTCCAAATGCCGTACAGTAGTTGTGTGACGGCTTTTGGGGTGTACAAAAGAGCGGCTGTGCAGGCTGATAAGCTGTGTGAATTCTATAATTGGTGTAAGGAAATAGGGCTCTGTGCAGACTATGAGTTCCCCGTCATAGAGAAGATTCCTTGTTTGCAGATTCAAGCTTTGGAGAACTTTCTCAATGGAATGTGGCAGTTCACGGATTCAGAATCCTCGTCGTTGTCTCCAATGGGATCGTCGTTGTCATCAGTACAGTCTCATTCGCCGCCTTTGGCTGATGATGAAGAAGAAACTGATAATGTTGTTACAGGAGTAAGTTGTGAGAAGAAAGTTGTGGAGAGGAAGTTTTGTGTTGAGGAGGAACCGTTAATTCAGTTGGAAGATGAGAGCGACGATGAGAATGCAAGTTGGGAGACTTTATTAGAGGCTTCGGCTAGTATGTCACCTGCCCAACACAACTTTCTCTTCAATAGTAATGTCAATGGCTTTGGAGGTCATGGACATGGTAGTAACATTCACGTCATCAATGGATATGGAGAGCAAATGGATGGAAGGAATATGATGATGTATAATCCCAATGGTGTGAATCCATTTAATCAGCAGGCTTTGATCATGCAAGGTTATAATCATGGACCGTTGGCCTTCTACTATGCATACTCAAGGGGACATTTTAATGTTGTTCCAAGCTCGAAGTAGGCAAATGTTGTATAAAAATAAGAAAAGTTCTATTTTTTACGACCTCTAATAGGTCAGATGAAATCCATTATCGATGGTCTGGGATGCCGTGAAGATTTCAATATTTGGTATTCAAACTTTGTGTAATTCTCTGTTGGCAGCTATGGACAATATTTATTTTTTATTTTTTATTTTGTTAACAAAGGGGGTGTTTGGAGCACCCGAAAGACCAGCATCATATGAAAGAAAAAACAGCTTGAATTCTGGGCCCGCTAAACCAGGCGAAACATTTTGATTTTGAGCAACTTACATTCAACAAAACCTTCCCACCAAAAAAATCAAAAAAGGCTTTTTCCCAAAATCCAACCGCAAGGATGATCTCACTTGCTTAAGCCTTCCTCAAAGGCGTATTTCTAATAGGGTGTTTGAGAGGATGATAGAAATCATTAATTAAAACTATTTTTATTATAATATTTTGTAAAAACTTTACAATATAGTGATTTTTTTTTAGTTACTGTAACATGTAAGAACTTTATACTATTTATAACTAGAAGAGTGATGAGAACCACTTTTGCCACATCGGGGTTAAGACTAGTATACAAAAGGAGTGGAATACCATGATCAAGTGATACCACATATAGCTCACAGCGGGAATAATAATAATAATAATAAAGCGACACTACAGAAACTATTCATAACATTTCACAGCAATAAAAAAACCAATGCAGTGAAAATGGTTTTAACTTTAAAACTCGACATTTCCTGTACAAGGCCGGCCATAAAACATAGTAAACAAATGGTAGTAAATAAATAGTAATAACAAGTTCAAAACTTACAATACTGTACTTTGGGGTTCTAACCACTAACTTCCCAATGAATGAACTTTATGGAGGCACCCAAAATTTCTGACAGTAGAAAATCTGTTACAACATGAGGACAGCAACCACTACATCAAGTACAAAACGATGTGTAAATCTTTGCAAATAGCGAGGTAAATCGAAGTGATAATCAAGTTTTCCGACTTCATTATTTCCGATGCCTTCGCTTCTGCTCAGCTCTTTGCCTCTTCTCATCATCCCACTCACGGTCATACATCCTACAAGAAATGGTTAAGGAGGATAACAATCCAACAGGCTGTGAGAAAACTGGAGTGACACGTCCAACATGGATGCACATGATACACTATCGATGGATGGGCCTACAATATACATTAGCAAAGTAAATAGTATTTTGACTGATTCAGATACTTTTCGCGGTGATTAGAAAACCATTACTTTGGCCTTAAGCTAGGGAGAACTGCTTAGCTCATGTTGCTCATCTCGACTAAGAAAACCAAAAAATGAAACAGATTCAGGACATGAATTTTCATAAAAGAATATCATGATCATGCAATGTATGCAATTGAGTTATTTTCGTTATGGCTATTAAGACTTGAGCTATGCTATGGAAGTGAATTTTTTAAGGATACGGGTCAATGTCACGCCGAGTCATCTTGCTGGCCATTTCTTTGCCATGAACCCTGAGACCTGGTTCCTCCATATAACCAGTGCGCTGGATAACAGCCCCCTTCCGGTCTCCCCTATCTCTTCCATCATACGACTGTGACATATTGATAGTAAGTGGCGGTGGAGGGGCAACCGGTGAATACTCACCAGCTTCCCCTGAGGGCAAATGGTCCCTCTTAAGTTTCCTCTTCTTAGAAGCTCCACTTGCATCAATTTCCTCTTTCAAAAGGCTTGCCTTTTCCCTTTCCCTTTCCCTTTCCCTCTCTCTTTCCCTCTCCTCCACCTACAACGGAAAGCACAAGTATAAATATGCTACACAATCGAACTAAGAAGATAAAGTGAAAATCAATCACTTATGCTGTTACATACCTTCATTGACAAACCTTCTCGATCTTCCCTCTTTCTATCTCGAAAATCCTCCTCTCTTCGACGTTTAGTCTCATCTTGTGCAACTAAAGATTCCTCAGACCGCCTCCGCTCCTTTTCTTCGTGTCTTGGAGAAAGTCTTTGCGAGTGTCGTGTAGTTCCAAACCTTCTATCTACATCTTCATCTCTTCTACTGGCATTAACAGATTGGGGAATCACGTGAGGTGGTAAGGGTGGCGGTGGTGGCAAGTTTTGCCCATATAATCGATCATCAACATGAGATTTTTCTGCAGTTGTATCATTGTACCGTACTTTGTTTCTCTCATCCTTGCCTTTCTCAGGAATTCTATCAAAATTCCTATCGCTACCCGTGTCTTGAGCCCCCTCAACTGAACGCTCTCCGCCATACCTTTCTATCGATCTGTCTCTGGTTCTTTCAGGTAATTCATCTCCACGGGACTTATCAGCTCGCTCTGGTCTCTCCCTATGATCCTTCTCATGTCTTTCACCAGCCTTATCTTTTGACCGATCCAATACCTTGTCAGTGGCCCTATAAACACTTTGTTCATCACCACCAGATTTGTCAACATCCCCAAACCGAGCATCAACAGACCTCTCTCGATCAGAGGATCGAAAATCACCTTCAAAATCTCTGACTTCAGTGTCCCCTTTCCGTCTTTTACTTGCTCTGTCAGCTTCTTCAGCAGGACTAGCTCTCTTTTGTAGCTTGTCATTAGATTTTGAAGTAGAAGCATTTTCCTGCTTAGGAGAATGCACAGCTCGCGAAGAAGAGTGCCTGGGGGCATCCAAAACTTCTACACCATCTTCCTTTAGTGCAGAAACCCTAGGTTCAGTAGACTTAGCGGCTGCATTCTCTAGCTTTGACTCACTACCATGAATATCTGATGTTCTTGTGGATGAAGCCGAACTTTTCAAGACAGTGTTGCCATTTGCTGAGACCGCAGATGAAACATTCGCAGCCACACTCAGCCTTCCTTCTGATGAATGGGCTGTATCTCTGTCACTGATTGAAGAACCGGAAGATCTACCAACAGATTTTCCAGTTCTAATATCATCTTTTGCAACATCTTGTTTTGGTGGCTTAGTAAGTGATCCAGCAGCCACAGATCGCTTTGTTTGAGCTCTAAGCTGTCAACAGAAAGAAGCCAAATTTCTGAGAAATGAAAAGGGAGATGCAAAAGGAGAAAAATTTATCATTTACTTTGCCGTGACAAGATTAAAACACTAAGAAGTGGAGTTCAGAGAACTGATAAGAGACAGAAGGTTAAGTAGCATAGTAGAAGTTTTAAAAAATAAGAACCCCCATCAAAATTCTATACTTTTTGTGGTCAAAGAAACACATATTTTTGTCAAACTATATGGAACCAAGGCGAAGCACTTAATAAATAAACACTAAGCTACCAGAGTCTTACACAAAAAAGTAGTCGTTTACTACATACTATCAAGCAAGTGGTCACCCATAAGCATCATTTGGTAAACACCGAATTGTATCGTGAATCAAGCGTAGGTAAAAAGCCCCACAATATGTTTGATAAGAACTAAAAAATTCAAATATTAAATTGAGACGCTACACACAAAATCTGACGTGGTGGTCTTGTAATCTAACAAAATATGTAATGAACCCCAGGTTATCCATTATTGTCAGCTCAGCTAAAGTTGCACAACAAATCACGCAAAAGATAAGCAGAAAAATGAAAATAACTAGATTGGTTATCAATTTACACATAAACACCACAGAAAAATAGCAAACGGAATGCATCAAATGAACTGAGAGAGAAGTTACAGAGTGCAAGAGAGAGAACAAGAGAAAAATTAACAGTAGCAAGAAACTATAATTAGTAAAGATAGTGGCATTCTTCATGTGCATACAACAAAGTAGAAAGAGAGAGAGAACAAAAGAAAAATTAACTAGTAGCAAGAAACTATAATTAGTAAAGATAGCAGCACGTAGTAGGGCTATACAAAAACCACCCCGCACCCGTCAACCGCCCGCGCCCGCACCCACCCATCTTGAAAAAAACAGGTTTTTGTTAACAATCCACTGACGGGCGGGTTGAACCCGCCCACCAATATATTCGGTGGGCGGGTTTGGTTTTAAATTTTTGCGGGCGGGTTCAACCCGAACCCGCCCGCCTATATATTTTAAAAAAAAAAAAACTTAAACCTATC
>CAMOHE010026395.1:0-37842 GCA_946598075.1 Artocarpus hirsutus | reverse complement strand
CCCCCCCCCCCCCCCCCCCCCCCCCCCCGGGCCCGGGTGCGCGGCGGAAGGGGGAAGAGGGGTTTCCTCAAGCCATCTTATGAATCATAATGCAAGCAATACCAGCATGTAGTTTTCAGTATGTTCAACCACTTAAAAAATTAAGAAATAAATAATCAAATACTACCTCAGGATCCGAAGTGGTTTTCAGAGCCCCTTTCGAGATATTTTCATCTGACGTCCTAGTGATGGAATCATCCAGTTGTGTCTGATTTTCAGTCGCTCTTGATGTTCCAGATGATAAGGCAGCCGAAGGCACAGATGGTTGAACATCTGACCCATTTGTTAATGACCCACCTTTGAGTTTTGCATTTCCTGAATCAGATTTTGTATTAGAAACACTTTCTGCTCTTTCCGTTCTCACATCAGTAGGTCTTGATTTTAGCATCTGACCTTTGACTGAATTAGAAGTATCTGAAACACCAGTTTTAACTCCAGCAAATTCATTTTGAGAAACATTAATAGCAGAACCACTTTGTATCGCTACTACATTACCAACTGAAGATTTTGCAGCAAGAGATGGTGCAGGCTTTAATTCAAGGTAGCCCATGCCGAATTCTTCATCCGTGACCCATGAAGGCTGCAGAAGATATATGTTAACAACAATAACAACAACATTAATCATAGTGATAATGATAAGAATAACGTGTGGTTCATTTTTAGCTGCTAAGCATGCAATGAATATTGCAACACACCTTTCTAGCAGCTAACGCGGCAGCAACACCAGTCGCCAACACCTTAAGATCTTCTCTCTCATCACCTTTGATCTTATTGACCTGCACGAGGTGTGGAAACAGAATGTAACGCCAGCACAAATAGAACATATACATAAAGAATGATTATTCGAAAATTCTTACCCGTTTTTCAAGATTGATTCCACTCTTTCTTGTGACTGGAAAAACACTTGAAATTTTTGTTAGCATTATGAGGGCATTTCGAATTTCCATATACTCGGTAGATTCCAGGCACTGAATCAACAAGCGTGTGATTCTCTGACTCCATTTCCAGTGTACCTAATATCCACGAAACCAAGCGATCATATTAGATAAAGAAACAGAATGGATTAGACGTCATTCCAAGCAGGAGCCCACATATGAAGTGGAAGGGAAACCGTGAATCAATTTGAGTACACAATGCAGGAAATTTAGTACATGGAAAACAATTCATCAAAACTAAACCCATCCTCATATAAAAGTAAATTAAATTAGAAATAACGTTATAGACTAAAGGGTCCCTTCCTTTTGATTATTTTGAATTGGAAACATGCGATGGGGGTTCGATCGTATGATTGTGGCAGTTAACGTTTATTTCGTTTTCTTATTTGTTCCCCCCTTCTTCATTGTCTTTTTCCACTGTTTATATATGTGTGTGTGTGTGTGTGTGTGTATTACAGGGGCTTCTTCTCTCGATCCCTTTGTAAATGGAAGGATGTCTATTAAAAAAAATGTCCATCAAACATAAAAGTTGAAGTTAAAGACATAAATAGTACTACATCAACAGAAAGACTTGTAATATAGCCTTTGGCATCAACTAAAGACGAATGAAAAAGATAAAGATAAACAGACAGAATTTAGAACAACTGTCTCTTTGCTCCCACAACAAGATGAAACAAACCTCATACGACCTAGAAAATTGGTATGAACTCGCACAGAATAACAGATAGAGAAACATGACAGTTGAAATGAGAAGAGCATGTTAAAGCCCCTTGAAAAGGAACTGCTAAAGTATTAAGAGTTAAGCAATTTAAAATGCTAGATGTTTAAACCATAGGCCAAATAAACAACTTAAAGAGTAAACTTTCCATGAACTCCACCTTGATGAACTGGCCATAAGTAACCCGTGGGCTATTAGGTATTCTATAATATACGGCAAAGCCAGGCATGTTTCCGCATTCACGTTCATAAATTGATTCATCACTCTGTAAGCAAAGCATTTAGTTAATATAAGAATGTTGTAGACTCAAAGGCTTACTGGATATTGTTTCATACATCAATAACAATAAATAAATAAATAAAACCAAAAAAAAAAAAAAGATCATATCAGCACACCTTCCAATAGTAAGCAAGCTTCAATGTCTCATACAGAAATCTTCCAAGTCTTCCAGCTTCATATTCAGTGCAGCAGCATATCATAGGTTGCAATGTCTTACATATGAGAATGTCAATGTGGTTGACAGTGTTGAAAAAGGGTGTTCCAAGTGAATGAAGAGTGTGTACAAATACAGCACAATAGACAGCATCTGGCATACTGAAAGTACAGCGGGGAAAAATACAACGCTGAAGGAACTCCATGTTGATCTTTAAAGTATCAGGGCACGAAGTCAACCACTTGTCCTTTTCACGAGATAGCCTCTTACGGACAGAGGCAACGTTTTCCTCATGCTTGCAAAGCTCATTAGTCAGGCGATCTAGAGATTCTTGAATTCTTTCCTTGTCTTTCTTCCTTTTTGTAATTGCTGAACTTGAGTTATCAGAAAGCTCTTCCAGAGCTTTGAGAGCAGCATGCTGCTTAGAGATTTCCATCTCATACCGATTTCTAGGAACATAAAGATCATAAAGAGTGAGCCCCCAAAAAGTAGTATAAAGGCCAGGGGAAAGGCTATTCCAAGCTTTTGATGGCAACATGGTTTTAACGATATTTAGAAGATCCGACCACCTGCATAAAATGACATACACATTAAGAAAGAAAAACTCTTGACATTCTTTAACATTTAATACTTGGAATACAAATCATGAGATGTCAATGACTTGAACAGTGAATAATTTTGTGCCAGGTAATGCAAGCAGAGAGTACATAAATATAGCTTAAGCACAGGCATTTAAGGTCACATGTAGAACGCTTATTTGATTGAAAAAATAAGTCAAATGTTACCAAAAAAAATCGCAAAAACTTCTGTTACCAATGCATGAAGTTAAATTGTTAAACAAAGACTGAAAGCATTAATGCATGAAGTTAAATGGTTAAGCAAAGATTGAAACTATTACGCTATAGGCTTTTGAGGAAAGCCAAGGTCCAAAACCACGTCATTGGGGTGCTCAGCAGTTTCAGAATCTGAATTCACAGTTGCAACACTGGATGTAACATTGCTATCTAAAGGCCATAAAAGATTGGAACTCCCCTGGATCTTGAACAGTCTCATCACAGGGCGATATATTAAAAAAGCAACCTATGCCAACATGCAGCGTTAGATATTCAAAAGATATTCGGCTAGTAAACATATCTAGTAAACTGTAAGATTGTTGCAGCAGCAGCAACGAATAAACAAAAGAATTAAAAAAATTCAGAAACGCAAGAGACACAAAGGCACAAACAAACTTTTCCTAGCGTAATAATAAATAATACATACACACACACACGCACACACAAATATTGAACAGTGACTAGAAAGGGGGCCCATTGAGCAGAAGAAGTATCAAGTTAAGGGGGAAAAATATCAACAAATAGTTGACTCCAAGCATTGGGAAAGGAGAAAGACCTCATGGTCCAGGTGGTATTGATGGACAAGATCATCAAGGGAGGGAATCAGCTGAGCATACGCTGATGCTGGTGTCACGGAACTGCAAAGGAACTCCACATACTGCAGAAGCATTCCATGACATCGATCAAATTGCTCACTAACCATCTTAATGTAAGGTGCATCTGCATTTATTACAACCCTGCAGAGAGTAATAAATCAGTATGTGCATCTTTTTCCTTTTTCTAAAAGCAGAGAGAGAGGGAGAGAGAGAGAGAGCACGAAAAAAAAAGAGCAGCAAAATAGCACCTCCACCAAGAACAAAAGACTGAAACGTGAAATCTAGTGACCAATTACATCTCTCCACCTAAGAACAATCAGCAAGGAGAGAACCTGTGAACGGTTTATCCATCGTGGCCACAAAGAAGCTGAAAATATTGCCTTCTCAAACAAGTCTATCACATCCATTTCCTTATCTTCAAAAGTCCTTATATTGCATTCCATCCAAATTGTCCACCCTTAGTACTTTGGCCACCTTCAAAATTTTAAAACCTACCACATTCTCCAACATTACTAATTTACACCAAGCAGGTAACACCCATAGGAAACCAGCTTTTATTCAACAACCTATTCCACATTTTTCCTAGCTACCTTACAGAGCAAATAGGCAATCTATAGTTTCCTGTGCCGACCTAGACAAAAACACCCCAGGATGGAGAATTTGTCAATTGAGGATTCTTCCTATGTACCCTGTCACAAGTACTCAATTTTCCAAGAAAAAGTAGCCAAGTAAAACCTTTATCCTATAGGGAACACACAACTTCCAGATAAAATTAAGACCTTCGAAATTGGAATTTTCTTCATCATCATCAACGGAAGAAAAGAACGATGTGCAAAAAAGCCCAAGGAGTCACAGAACCATATCCTAGTATCAGGGACAAACTGCCTAGGAGAAAAGGAGTCTAAAGTCTGAAATAGAGAGTCCAACTCCACTTCTCTAACATTGAGATTTGAGATTTCACCTAAAGCCAAAATCCGAATGGACCAAATTATTTTGTGAGATAGGACAAATATGAGCAAAACGAGAGTCACAAAAGAATAATCAGATAACCTAAACAAGGATAAGCATTAACAAAAGATTGTTCACCATAACTTTTTTTTTTTTTTTGGGAAAAAGTAACTGGAAGAACTTTATTGATTGGGGACAAAAGATTACAAATAAGTAGATAATTAAAAACCTCGAACAAAATAGAAAACACAGAGCCTAAAATAAAACAAATGACTAACAAAACTAAACTACAAAATTGCAGACCAGTTCCTAATAAGATCAGAAAACATGAAATCCGCAAACTCTTTATCCCTGGGTAAATCCATAGGGCAATATTTGCTTTAATCTTGTCCCATAAACTTGAAAGATCTTAGTCAGAGTCTTCGAATATTCTTCTATTTCTCTCTAACGAAATCCCCCACAAAACGGCACACATTTTTCTAGAAACGGAATCTATTTCCTGACCACACTTCCCATTTAATTTTCTGAAAAAAATTATTTATCGCTAGAAATATAAACTTCCACGGATTTCTATATGACCCTCTAGTACCAATTGGATGCAGCCGGTTCTTACTCCTGATAATCGTTGCCACAGGGAATGCTGTTCCAAATGGAATCTCCATAATCATTTCCCCAACAGTGCCTCACTTTACAATCTCAAATTACTGATTATCAGTCTCCCTTACCGTTTGATTCTGATTACTTAGTCCCATGCCACCAAAGAGTTCACAGGGGTATTATATTATTTACGATTCCACGGTGTGCACATACAATGCGATTTACATGCCCAAAATCAGTAACAATGCTTCCCGTTATATGCATCCACATCTCTTAGAGATTAATTAATGTTTCACTGGACAAAAGGAAGATCCTGAAAGTTCCTAAACGTTTAATGGATCCAAAAAAAGTGAAAATGGAAATAATATATTGTACCCTCCAAATACACAAAAATAAAGAATACAAACAAACAGAGAGATCAATTAGCAGGTCTAGCCATGCAAAAAAGCAATACTAATAAAAAATAAAAAATAAAAACGACCAGCACTTTTGGGTTCCAGCCAAAGGGGGAAAAAGATTTTGGCTATACAATGTCAGATTGCTTCCTCAATCACTCATGTGCAATTAACTTAGAAAACTTACAAAGAACGGTGCTGAGCAATAAGTAACAACAGTGGGATTGCCAGCTTGGGTTCATCCTTTGGAAGTAACGAGTCTCGTAGCCTGTTGGTAGACTTGATCAATGCCTGTTAACAAAATAATATACTAAATTAATGTCTCTACACTCACGATAAAAGAAAATAAAATCAAGGCTTTAAAACACTAATAACACATAACTACATAACAAAATGCCTATCCAGAACTTTGTCAAGTTTTTAAGGTACACGCAGCACCAATATTCTTGGAAAAGAAAAAGGCAAAAAAGTAATATTTCAAAATTAACAATGGGTGGTATTGCAAACTGGAAACCTTTGCTAGAACATCAGCGCACATTCTGCACTATTGTAAATAGGCCTAATCAAATGTTGACATAATTTGCCTGATACAGGCCCCAAAGAAGATTTGTAGGCTTTCTCCGTTCTGCACCTCGTTGGCACATATCTTTAACCATACACAGATAAATAGAATCTGGATAACGAACATGCTTTTTTATTCCTTGTTATTTATAGACAAAATGATCCCAAAAAAAAGACCTTGTTATTTCGTGAAACACCAAAAGAAGTTGCCTGATACCGAAGAGTCTCACTCCCAGCCATAGCATCTAGCTGTTCTTCAGTCAGCTGCTCCGTGTACTGGACATTTGCCATTTGTTGAATAAGCTCCTGACATAATATAAGCAAACTCCAATTAGCAATTGCAATATCTCAAAAATGGAATCATCTTTTAACCGGAAAGTTACCTGCAGAAGAACAAGTTCTATCCCTATCCCCTTTTTCAACTGATTCACAAGATACTGGAAAAGGCCCCTCAGTTCCATAGATGGGTATTTCTTACACCTGAAGAAATCAAATATTAGACGCTGCATGCCCAAGTTAATATAATATATATATAGCATTATTCTCCACGCAGGAAACGTAAAAGTAAAATATGTCACATTACATGAATCTATACAATTAACCATGAGATTTGCAAACCAAACACCAATATTAAGAATGAGAAAAACAAAATACAAAACAAAAAAAAAAATAAAAAAATAAAAAACAAAAAAACAAAACAAACTCTTCCTGATCCAATCCCACAACAAGTACAGCAACCAATACGTGGGACACTGACATACACTAAATAATTCAATGATCACTATCCGCTAAATTTTTGCTTCCTAATATCAAATTAACTACACAAGGTTGTTAGATTTAAAACAAAAGGTGCAAGGGACTTGGAATGCGTTGTCATCAAAAATTATGGATGGTTTTTTTTTTTTTTTTTTTGAGGAAGGAAAAAAGAAAAGAAAAGAAAAAAGAAACAAAACTTCATCAAAACAAACAAACGAATGAAGTACAAAGCCAGGAAGGGATGTCCACACAAATAAAAAATATACAGAAAAAACATGATTTAGAGAAAACAGTCATAAAAGACAAAGAAGCTACATCAACAATTGTCATTCCCTAACCAAATCAGAAAATTGCAGATGGCTAAAATCATATCTTCATATAAACAAACTGCAGCCCAAGAATTTCACTTTATCCCATACTTTAATCGCACATCCTCCTAAACCTTCATAGATATTCAAATTAAACATCTATTAAGAACTAGGTGGCTAGATTTCGGAGCTACAAATAAATTTACCAACAAACATATTTCATTACAAAATCATACGCCCAACTAGGAAAAATAATCAAGGCACAAAATGGAATAGTGATGACAATGAATAAATTTAATAAAAAAAGGAACTACTTCCTAGATGTGCTAAATACCACATATAGACATGCATATTCATAAACAGAAAAAGACTTGAAATAAAAAAGCCCTTCAGACCAACCAGCAAGTTATGGCATGGGACAAAGATTGAATTGATTTAGTCAACATATATTGGTGCATGTTGTTTGCAATTTAAACATGCCTTCTAACTTCAAGTTAAGCTAGCATTGTTGTTCAAATTTACTTCATTAAACTCTGCCATCTCCCCTCCCTCCTTCTTTTGTAAGCAAGAAATCCAGAGAAAATAAAACAGAAAATTTAGCTCTGATAGTGTCTGGGATGAAGGCATCTAGAGATAGTCATCCATCCATAGTTTAAAAGCAACTAAACAAGAGGAAAATTTTCAAGATTCCTTGTGAAAAGGTAAAAAGAAATAACTCAGAATGATAAAAGGAAAAAAAAAAAAATGTTGAATTTGTTTCTGAACAGCCGCGTAACAACATCAGCCATGTATCTAAAAATCTTGTAATCATCAACAGATTTTAAAAAATGAAGATCATCACCCTACAGGAGGACAAAACCATGAACACCTTATACTTATCATCGGTTGAGAAAAAAAAGTTTAAAAAAAATGTAATGCCAGAAGTACAATCAAGTTCAGTTATCTGATAGAAAAAACCTCCCATACAAATGAAAAGCCCCAGAAACCTGGAGAACTTCCAAAGATGAAGCTCATAAAAGCAAGGCAGCCACAAGCTTCTGATTGTGCCCTCCATTAGATTATGGCCTAAGAGTTCCATAGCAATGACCTTCTGTGCCCTAGATAATTAGGAACAAGGGTATCCGTACAACTCTTTATTATGAAGACGAACTACATGATACACTCATGGGTTGTACAAGCAAGAAGATCCATGATATCCACAACTACCATAAACTCGGATCTATCAAATAAAGATAGAATCAGGTCAAAAATGTTTTATGTGAGTACTCACTTTCTTTGAAGTATGCATCATGCAGTTGCAACTTACAAAGATTCTTCATTTTTTATGGGCCAATCTATGAATAAAGGGATGACTGACCCATAAAGATGTCCACAGTTTATCAACAGCACAAGTTGAGGAAGAACTGAACGAGAATTGCCACCAGAAAGAGCACCAACTGTAATGACCGTTAAACATAATCTTCAATGCACAAGAAAGTCCCTTCTATCTTCAGAACCCACTTAATACTAAGCTTTTTACAGAACCATCAGAAGTAGACAGGAACGTCAATTCATAAATCTATAAAATTCAGCTTTACATAGCGAAAGAACCATCAGAAGTAGACAGGAACATCAATTCATAAATCTATAGAATTCAGCTTTACATAGCATCAAGTTGCACAGACCATTCTGGATGTTTACTTTGTAGAAAGCCACGTATTGCAATTCCTTGTCCAAAATATTAACAAGAATTCATACTCGTGATTCTACAAGTCCATCTCTTGAGTAATGCAAATAATCACCCCAATATCTGCAACAGTCCACCGAAAAACTTATTCCTGTATCCTCTACAAAACTCACAGCAGACATTCAACTTAATGCCTTTGTAAATATTTGACCAGCTCGATATCTTTTTTCTTCATCTGCAACAGTCCACCGAAAAACTTATGTCTGCATCCTCCACATTACTCACCGCGGACATTCAACTTAATGCCTTTGTAAATGTTTGACCAGCTCTCTTCCTTTTTTCTTCATGCACCAACCACATTGTAACTGCTACCAACCCTTTCAAGTCCTCTGAGAAAGATCAAGCACCAATCTTAACCCAACAGAATTCACTTACATTAACTTATCTCTGATCCTAAGACCAACTTTCCTCTCAGGAATCCCAGGTAAAAGGTGCCAAAAAAAAAAGTGCCTTTGCCATCCTAGATCACCTACGGTGCTTGAAAAAAAGAATGAAACTCATAAAAATCTTAATACAGCCTTCCAACCTGAACTGATTGATTTTGTTCTAAACACTCAAATACACTGGAAATCTGCTGTAACATTTCCGCAAAATGAATCTTTCAATATTTGAGAAGTACTGCAACGGGCAAGCCAAGTTGTAAATAGCGATCTGACAGTGCAAATCAGAGCCACAGAGAAAAAAATCTTCAGAACCCACGACACGCTGAGCTCTATCCTGCCTTTGGTGAGGCAAATCTGCAACCCGGAAACTGAATTGAAGAATCCCAAGATATTTAAATTTACACGAGGGTTTAAGTATGATATGTGACTTGTCTCTTCACACAGCACTAGTGGGAAATACCAACTAATAATCAGGGAGAAAGAAAAGAAAATATACACACATAGGGCTGAGCGCTACTCATCTTTCTGCAATAAACTTAAAAAGCAAAAAAAACGTAGAATCCCAAAAACTTAGGTTTATCCACTTGCTGGCAATGTCTAAACAAATCTCCTACCATAAGAGATGACTTGAGATTCATTAAGGAGTAGCAGTAAACAAAAAGCATAAAAGACAATCTTAAAGACACAGCATAACATGATAGAGCTGAAAAAAAACATCATAAGCAATAATCTAACACGTACAGGTGACCCCAAAATGAAGCCAAGGATTGAAGCCAGTCTGAGAGATTAAGGCCATCATCTTTGAGCTTATCACGCCCCCCATGTGCCAAACGTTCGATCACAACATATTCCAAAATGTCGTACTCGAGCTGGACATTAAAGGATACTGTTAAAGTCAGCCATGAATGTCATATTATATACCATGCAATGTCAACTCTACAAAGTATATTTTATACGAAAAGTAATACCACCCAGAAGCATAAACCATATTTAACAAAAAACAGAACTCATAAAAAGCCCACCTCAAAGTTCATGCAATTACATACTGATATCAAGCTTAGCCTAATAGTAACCACATTGACCTCCAATGTTCATGTCTTAGGTCAAATCCCCTACCCAAGTACTTTTAAAGAGAGGGGGGGGGGGCGGGGGTGTGTGGGGTGGTGGGGTGGGATGGGACGGACCAGGTGGTGTTAAATTGTAATGAAAGGAGAAGAAGAGAAGTAGATTTAGAAAGAGAATTATCTTAGTATGAATACCCAAACCAAACTTATGAGAACTTAACAAAATCGCAGCTGGTAATTTTTTGGAGCTATAAGTTGTAGCAGCATTTCTGAGGTTATGACAGAAAGGAACTTTTGAAATTTTTAAAATTTTCAAGTTACAAGGTGTAGAGATCCCTGAGATGGAACGAAAATTTGGATTTACAATGCACATATGTAAGGTAACCGAGCAAAAATACTAACAGTGGAATTCTGAGAGCAAGAATGGAAATCAAATCCAGACAGAAGGGGCCTGGTTCCTTTTATTTATGGACACACTCTCCTTATCAATGGAGGATTCTCAGTACAGAAGAAAAGGAAAATGAAAAAAAGAACTCTGGGGATTTGAGGACCCCAACCTCTCCAAGGCCTCAGCCAAAAACCAATTAACCGACCCCCAATCAATACACATTCCTTCCCTTAAATTCTCTCAACTCATACAATCTAACAGAATTGGTCTTACTGTCAATGCACACCTCATCACCCGAATTTACCATTCTGCCCTCATTATTCAACTTGCCTCTCTTTTTGCCCCTTCTCACATAAACGAACTTAAGCAGGCTGCTAACAGCATACTTCCATAAACTATAAAGATATCCCCATCTCTTTGTTGCTTTAAGTTGGAGGATATTTCGTATTTTACCAAGTTTGCTTTTAGATTTGAGGACTCCTTGTCCTGTCTAAACTACATCTGTTTATTCCCTATGAATTAAAAATTAATGTATTTATGTTTCTTACACACACACGCATATATATAACAACCAATAGAGATTGGAACAGATGAAAAATACGTCAGAATAATGCAGACGAAAAATACACACCTGGGTAAGATACTTAAATGCATCCACAACAGGAGTTATCATATCTCTGTATGCCTCAATCTGCCAAAAGTTGTTGAAACAACAATTGAAATAATATATATATATATATATATATCACAGCCAGATATGAACATTGACAAATAATAAAATGATACCTGATGAACAATGGTCCGAAGAACAGTCATCGGATTAGCATGAGCTAACTTTGCAACCATCCGACCAAGCTGCTTTAAGTTTTCCTTGGCAAGTCGTTTCAAAATCCGTCTAGTGTCCAACTATTTAAAAAATAATAACAAAATAACGCTATCAGCATGAAAGTTTCCAACAACGAAAAATTGAGAGAGAAATTGATATAAATAATAACGATTATCAAACCTTGGCTGTTTGCCTTGCAGCTAAAAGCATGGGCATCCTCTCATCTTCTTTTTCCCATTCACCATACAAGCGATATCGCACCTAAGCAAACATGATTCATCTGGCAAGAGTGTCTACCATCCAAAATAAATTCTCAAAGGAAAAAAAGAAATCTTGCTGATGTAAAGCACACCTCATAAGGAAGAAGATTCATGACTTCCCAGATTTCCTGTCCAACTGCCGGGTTTGCAGGAATCAATTGTAATGAAGGGAGCAAACATGCTCCCAAGGCATCCTCAATTCTTGACCTTGCTTCCTTCAGATGCAGACGAGGATCTCGGTTTACACCGCCACCAATTGACCCAGAGTTCAGACCTGCCTGACTCCCTCCTCTAAGCTTAAGTGCAGACAAGTAATACCCTCTCAACACTCGACATACCTACAGTAAACAAAGCAGAATAATAAAGCCACCTTTGTGTTTATAAGGAAGACTCCCAAAAATAACGCACAATGCAGAATATAAGAAACAAGAGATTGCACCTTCTGCAACAATAAAGTATCACGGTAAAGAAAAGGTCCAGCAGAAGCAAGCATCTGAAAAAGTTCTTTAGGGAGATCTACAGAAGATCCATGGGCTGATGGAGCTTCTACATCCATTGCATCAATACTGGCTCCAGAAGAACCAGGGATTTGAAGATTGTCGTGATGAATAGTGTTATATACTGAAGAGATTGATTTTTCAATGAGCCTGAAAACGAGCGCCATATAAATTTTGAAAGTAAAGTTAAATGCGGTCAACATACATGCTCATAAAGGCCAGATAAAAGGGGAATGAAAAATCTCACTCAACTAAATTTGGAAACCTCCTCGATTATGCAAAAACAAAAGAAAAAAGAAACAAGCCATTGATTTACCTAAACAACCTGTTACAGATTTGTAAATGCTCCACTGGATTTAGAGGTGAGAGACGATCAAAAAGTAAATTTGCATGGTACCTGGTAACGAAAAATTCAACAAATCACATCTTACAGAGAGGTGTAATGGTTAAGAACAAGAAAGACAAGATAAATTCACAGTAATATAAACACAAAAATCATAAATAAACCCAACACCCTGACATGTGGTATACATTGCGGAAAACATAAAAGGGGTCCATTCTTCAAAGAATAATGCATAAGTGTTTAATTTTGTGGACTTATTCCATCTAATAGTAAACAACTTTTTGCTATGATTAAAGTTGATTTAAAAAAAAAAAAAAAAGCGATGTACTAAAATTAGAAGAGTATACATCATTCTCTAAAGGCAATTCCCATCGGGATATCCCATGCAAGGGAAGTAGGAATGTAGGATAAACCCATGTAGAATTATAACAAAAACATCAACAGTCATGATTCATCAGCAAAAAAACCAAAAAACAAAAAAAAAATTACAACTTGCAAGGAAAATTTTGTTACTTAAAATAAAGACAAAAATGAAAAAGAGGGAGCGAGAGAGGGAGAAGGAGACGGACAGAACAAAGATCAACGACAAGAAGAAACAAAGTCTCAGCCATGGTAAATCAATTTTATGAAAGTAATTTTGCTCAAAAGGATGATTGGAACTTGATAGACGATAGGACCATAATTTCTGCCAAAATAATTAAATAAATAAAAAAAAATCATAGAACAATATCAAACAAATAAAATACAGCTGTTGACTTCAATCAAACAAAATACAGTTATTAACTCTGCTCCATTACCAGTGGCATAATGTCCTTAAAGCCATCCCAACTAACAAAATGCCCATACCTCACTGACCAGCATAAGAAATAAACAAGGACCACATGGAAATTTTCACAATACGACCTACCAGTCATTAACAAAAAGGAAACCCATGAGCAAGCCCAATACTTGATTATTCACAAGCTCGTCAGACCGTTCGGCCACTGCCTCCGTTTCCATGTCTAAAGCAGCAAAAAGATCTATCGTCACATCTCCCTGTTTCTCATCATCCATTAGATCTTTCCCTGTAGCAGCAAGATTAATTTTCCCAATATTTCTAGCCTGTCAGGGTGGAAAGATGAACCAAAATTTAAAAGAAATGAGTCCATTGTCACTACAATTAACCAAAAGAGAATAAATAGTATGACTTCAAATCAATTGTCAAATAGCCAGCAAAGAAAAACAAAGAGAAACAGTGCACCAAATAAACTAAAAACTGTGCACCAACTAAAGCACTAAAAATCTTAAAGCAAATAAACTACTTTGTTGTGGAATAGTACAAGACTCGAGTCTCATAAATTAAAAACCGTGCAAAGAACCACTTAAATTCATTTTTAGATCACATCACAAAAGCAAGCAGGCGCTTTGAAATCCTTTCTACACAAATACCTCATCAAGTCGCTTGGAAGATAATGCATTATAATGCTCAAATGCCTCATCATGCTTGGGAAGTAAATGCGCATATCTGTAACAAGACAGGATCTTTTATGTTTTACCAAAAAGAAAATATCAGCACAATATGAATACGGAACAAACTCCTATTACAGTTCAAGTAATGAACCGATGCACTAATTCTTGTCAAAGCTTGGAGCTTGCAAATTTCACATTGAACCAATCAATTGAAAGAAACCCAATCAATAAGTAATGTGCACAGGAAAATGAAGCGTATAAAATATCTCATCTGTTACAAGAAGTGGCACCGTAAGATATTAGAGGAAGCAACCTCAACTAAGATGCAATCATAAATGAAACAAATAATGTAACATAGAAGTTGGAACTGAGAGAGAGAGAGAGAGAGAGAGAGAGAGAGAGAGAGAGACTATTCCCCGACCAAAAGCATGATAGATAAATAATAACTCACATAGAGTCAAGATCTATGAAACCTTTCTGCACCAGCAAGGCTGTAAGCTTATATAGTCCAAATGGAACAGGACAGTTTACTTCCAGACGCTGATAATATTGGAACTTAAAACCAAGAATTTGTGCAGCATGAGACTGCAAAACACAATTAAGTCATGAGCAAACATAAAAGCTAACTGTCTCTCTCAGTAAAAATCAACCAAGTACTGCATCAAGCCTAGACCAAAAGCAGATCCTTTACCTTGGGAAATATTGGAATTAGCTCCAAAAAGATATTATTGTCTGGCTGAAGCTCAAAGCATTCTAGTACCTAGTCAACGGAAACAAACATAATTCAAAAACCACAATCAACATGGATCACTAAGTTCTTCTGAAACACAACCAAACAACCGGAAAAAAAAAGAAAGCAAAGCAACAGAATAATAAATGAAACAATTACTTACAATGTCAAAGACACGATTTGGATCCAGGTCAAAATGTCCAATTAATGACTGCAGTGATCATTCTAGTCAGGAAAATATATACTGAGAAACAGGATACGCTAAATAAAATTTAAGTTAAAATAAAAACCTTAATTATGCCAATCGTTGCTCCTGATACACTGCATGACGAAGAATCCGTGTTTCCACAAAGGAGGGTAACCTAAGCCAAAACAAAAACAAAAAAGCAAAAAAAAAAGGTGAAATATGAGAAAATCAAAAAAAAAAAAAAATCCAATCACATGCTCCGACCATTATACTGTACTAGAAAGCTGTTAGGTTAACAGATATGAAGCAACCCATCAAACTGAACTTACACGTAGACTCTAGCCAAATTGCAGTGATGCTATTATTCCTGAAACCCCAATATTGTACAGATGACTGAAGACAAGAAAAAATCCCAACAGGGTATGATAAAATAAACATAAACGAAAACAAAGTATAAAAATTATGCACTAAACTGATTAACGTCATTGAAATAAATGTTCTCTCTTTTTACAATACTAGCTATTTCTAGGATTTAAACCTAAAACCTCTCTTTTAATCCTACCCCACCCTTACCAACTGGGCAAACACCACTTGGTGTCATTTAAGTAAATGTTACAAAGATCAAACTTCCAAAATGAGATTGCAAACTCATGAGCTTACCAGCTTTGCATAGCCTTCACTCTCCTCTCGAAGAAGATTAAATTTAGTTTGCTGATAAAGAAGACGAGTGTTTACTCTAACCTGAAAGCAACAGTATACATGCATCAAAAGCAGATTGCACCAACAATCAAAATATCAGAAAATTTATTGGAAATTATCTAGCTCATTATTTTTATATGTTATTTAAGTAAAGAGAAGCATTTTATAATATGGTTGCTCTACATTTGCTAGTCAAAACAGACTGCTTCATTTTCTAGCCAAATAAAACAACAACAGAATGCTTCATTTAAACTTCCTTATGCTGATCACGTGTTCAGTGTTCTTGTCCATTCATCCATTGTTCATGTGTTCCATGCAGCTGACGTCGTAACAATAGTTGAAAGAATATACTAAGAACCTATTTGGGAGGGCTTTCTAGAAGTTGTTTTTGGCTTCTTGAGTCTAAAAACTGCATATAAAAGTGTTTGAATGATCTGAAAGAAGTTCTTTGGCCCTCCAAAAGTGCTTCCAGTCAAAGCTACAAATATAGCTTCCCAAAAAAAACTTCTGAAATAGACTTTAAAAGTTGTACCAGAGTGTTGATAACACATTCTAAACTTAGATATAACATTTTTGTAACTTATTAAAAAATTTCAAAACCATTTTGACTCATTTAAGCTCTTATAAAAATATAGTTCCAAATAGCTAGTGAAAAGCTACAACTTTTACTTCTTTTCTTCTACGCACTAAAAGCACAAGCAAAAGCTGTGCCAAACAAGCCCTAAGTGGAAAATATGGTGACGTTTAAAAAAACGATATATTTGATGAATTTTGTTCCTTGGTCTGACAAAAAAATTATTTTTTTAAGCTGGAAAAAGAAATAAAAATTTTATTTCACACCCTGATTCTTCTTTCTATCAAAGTTCAGCATGATTTCACAACACATATACTAGACCAGTTTATTGCTTACCTCTTTACTTTTCAACTCTTGAGCCTTTATCTTTATCATTTCAGCCTCTGTCAGAAACTCTTCCTATATTCATAAAGAACCACATTTTTCAGTTCTAGGTTTTCTCCAACATGGAAAAGAAAACGGCGTTTCAGCAATAAGAAAGCAACCATAGGCACATTAATACATATATAATAACTATGATAATAATAATAACAACAAAAATACAAAAGTCACCTCGCAGCGCTCCTGCAGAAGCCTCAATGGAACTAAGCCAGACTCCACCAGCCATTTTGCCTGAATTGAAGCAATAAGACTAAGGGATAAGCAGATGCAACAGACAGGAAGTAAGAGGAGACAAAATAAAGAAAAGCAAAATCCTGGTCCGATGAAAATGGCATGCTCTGTAAAGTTAATATTTGCCAACAACTAAAAAAATAAAATAAATAAATGAATGAATGAATAAATAAATAAAGAAAATAAATGAACAAATAAATAAATAAGATGCATGTTTATATATATAGAGAGGAGACATAGAGAGAGAGAGAGAGAGAGAGAGAGAGAGAGAGAGAGAGAGGCTAAAGATAAACATGTTAATGAGTGGGCCAACATGGTTACACAAACCCCAAAAGAATACAGTGACTTGATTATCAAAAAAAAAACATATTAGAATAATAATAACGATGATGATGACGAAGACAACAGTAGCAATAATAAAGAATAAAGTAACTCGGTTGAAGAGAAGGTCAAAGCAAGTCCCTTTCCAAGCCTTGCATATAGAGCAAAGTTTGCCGTCATGGTGCCACAAGATGTGGAACAAATTGTGTGATTGCCAAGTTAACTTGATCAGGATTAGGTTCTTGCCAAATATTAAAGCATTGCCTATACATTACTCAAACTGAAAACCTAAAAAGCATCGCTATCGAAGAGTTTTATCATGAAATAGCTTCTGCATAAATTCGTATAGTTCACAATCCAGAATTGCCGAGAAAAATTAAACTCAATCATGGTGGCACAAAATTTGAAGCTCATCACCTACACAACTAACATCCAACAGTTTATTAGTAGGTCAAAGCGTTGATGGTGGGGGGGGTGGTTGTCGCGATGGGGATTGCGTTTAAAACATTAAGGTAACTGAATTGCATACTCACCAACTTTATAAGACGAGCACGATACTCTCCAGGCATTGTAAGCTGCGAATTAAGTGAATGAGGTGAATGAGAAAAGTGAAACAATAGGTAATGATTAATATCAAATTGTGCTGACTAAGAAGATGGCATAAGCCATAATTTCAAGCAAAAGGGACTCTGTACCACAAATAATCTTTATAATCAAGGACATATGAAACAAAATAAAAAGAAATTCAATCAGAAAACCAACGAAATCTTACTTGCTACAGTTACCCTTCTCATGTGAACTTTATGATAACAAACATTAACATGGCATTATACAATAGTTCAAAAGTTTAAAAAAACCATTTTATTATTTTGAGTACACTCATTACTCATCCCAGAGTGGGTAAATTTACCAAAAGAACAAAATGAAAGTGCTCTGATTTGTGGTCTCTAATGCCAAATTTTCTAAGATCAAAACCTTGTTTTATTCTTTTCCTCTTTGGTTTTCTATGGCTATTCATACTTGTTCCCACCCAGACCAAGAACATGTCAACCTTGTTTCCTTGTAACTGCAAGGAAACATTATAGCAACATATTGAATGTCTCAGAGTGACCCCGCAGCAGTATGCACTTTACTATAACAAAAAGAAGCTCGCAGAGAGTACACTGTGCTTCCAGATCAGTCTACAACTTCCGACTAAAGCACGACTAAGAAACACCCATTTCAAGTGAGAACCAACCGATCTAATTATACCCCCGTATGTGTTGATGTAGAAGAGACAAATAGGAATAGAAATTTAGGAAGAAGAGGAACAATAGAAAGGAAATCTACATATAAATTATACGGAATATGTTGGTGTAGAACTAGAAGAGACAAATAGGAAGAGGAATTTAGGAAGAAGAGAAACAACAGAAAGGAAATCTACTTATAAAATAATAATCTTCAAAGTCTAAAGTGAAAATATAATCACTGGGTCTATCAATAGCTTAATAAACCCTAATACTAAGATAAGCAATACAGAATAATAATAATAATAATAATAAAGTACGCATAAATATATCCTAAATAGCCTAAATAAATAGATAAACACATATTTGAAAATTTCCAGTAAATTTCTAACAGCTATATCTTGTCTGAGAGCATTTGGTGACCAAAATAAGCTAAATGATTGGAGCTAAGAAAGAAGGTTTATGCTCTCCCGTATTTTGAACTATACAAGTCCAAAATCAAAAAACTTGTGTTAATTTCAATCTCCTTACTCAACAAAAAGGATTAAACACAACTCATTAAGTGTAGGATGAGAAAAGGAATTAACAACAAATATAATGAACAGTGATAGAAAACAACGAAAGCTCACATCTTGTGCCATTTGAGTCACTATATCTGCAAAACTGGAACCCAACTCCGCGCCTGAAACTCTTTCTGTGAACACAGCTGAATTCAACGCCACTTTACACTTCGGAAATGGCAACTCTCCTCGAACCTAGCAAATCAAAAAAAAAAAATCACGAATCAACTAAAAACCCTAGAAAAGAAAAAAAAAATCATCCACATACAATATTACTTCAATAAACTGGCGAATACAAACGAAATTAGAGAAATAGCGAACGAACCATGACTAAGCAGAGCTCGTAGAGAAAGCGAAGCATGGGGACAGGGCCAGAAAGCTTGAAGCTGGAGTTGCCGGCCCTCCATTCGCGGAGGGAGTCCTCTGTAACGAACGCACACTCTACAGGAATGACAGACATTGTTGAGAGAGAGAGAAGAGACTTGTTACAGAGGTTAGAATCGAAGTTAGGGTTTGAGATGAATTGGAGAGCTTGCAGAGTTAGGAATTGGAGGGGTTTTCATGGGTTGAGGACGATGAATTTTCTGGAACTCAGGCTTTTAGTCAGGAGAAGAAGATTTTGAAGGTCTTCTTTGAACGGGTTAAAGGAAGGGGTTTGGGAAGGAAACGAGAGACGGGGCATCTCCTCTTGCTGATGCTACCGCGGACTGGATTTGGAAGGAGGATGCTTGGGCTTTAACGTAAAGTTGGGTTTCTGGCCCATTTAAAAAGCCTATCAATAAAAAATAAATAAGAAGGGAGGACAAGCGAGTTAGACAAATTGAGAATAAAAATAAACAAACTAAAATCTAGCAGTCCTTACTTATATCAAAATAAAATTTGTTTTTATATAAAATGATATAAAGAAAAATATGAAGGAGCAGATAGATAATAAAAGACAAAAATAAAAAGAAAGAGAAGAAGAAAAAGAAGAACAAAAATGAGGTAAAATTAAAAATTAAAGTATTTAAAAAAAGTAAATGATTTCAAAAATACTATGTATTTAAATATTTTTAAAAATATGCTATTTACTTACTTAATAATTGATATTATGCTATTTCATACAATTTTCCCAAGAATTTTCCAATGGGGCCTTTACAATAAACAGGGGAAAATGTCCCTTAGTAAACCATCATTATTAAAACAGTCTCTTTACAGAAATACCATAAAATTAAACCTTGGATTGACTTATGCCATGTCACGCTCCGGAGTACAGGATGTGACGTAGCAGTTTAATTAAATTAATTAAGTGGAAAATTTAGCTAAATCATAAGTTTAAGAATTAAGAAATTTATTTATGAAAATGTGAAAATTTTAAAATCTTTTTAAAAGCGAGCAATTATAATAGCTAAGCAAGTGAGAATAACAAAATAAACATTTAGGAAATAATAATAAAGAAATAAGGTGAAACATGAATGGGTCGCACTGACCCATATTTGTGCACACACATATAATACTAACAATATTAAACTATAACTACAGTCCAAAATAAGAGAGAGGAAGATGAAGTCATACATGCCTTGAATTTTCTTACAATTTATACAGCCTACTCGATTCTCCTACAGCTCGAATGTCTTGTCTGTGTACTCTTCTTCAATCCTAAGCTAAGCTCCACCTAATGAGGGAAAGGTTTTAAAACAAATAAAATGTGAGTGAAAGGCTTAGTATGACCATATTTTAAAATATTTAATTTCAAAAGAAATTTCATTATTCAAATAAGTATATATAAAATGAACTAGAACAAATAAATAAATAGATGGAAATTTAATAAAGGTTTATCTCACCAAAACAGTCTATTGGCTGACCAGAAAGAATACCATTTTCTTTTCTTGGGCAAACCATACATATATTTCACCACCGTAATGGCACAGCTGGGTTTCGGGACCTGCCCCCAAGGTCGCACTTGAAATAACCCGATCTCAATATGGCATCATGCCCTTAAATATAATTATATATATATATATATATATATCTTTCTATGATTATTAAAATCTTTTTTTACCAAATATAATCATTTACATTCATTATAAGGTTTATTATGATAACCACCTCAATTCTACTATTTATAAAGACATTCATTAAAAATCCTCTTTCAATCAGTTATTGAAAACATTTTGATAAAAATCCCTTTTTGGCCAAAATCATTTTAAAACTAGGTTACCAAAAAAGAGAGGTAGAAGTCCTGCCTCGATACTCATGCCAGTGTCTGACACCGAAATTACGGTCCGCTATACGTTAGCTCTATAGATCCACGAACAACCTTAAATGAAAACTAGGTCTATTAGTATCTAGCGTAAGATATTCTATGTTACTAAATCATCTCATGGTGTCCTAGAGTGCCATTTAGTTCTATGAAATCATTTTACAAGGTCAAAATTTCAATCTAGGTTCAAAACGGTGAAAACGGGTGAAAAATTACAAAATTTCCATCATGACGGTCGCCTTGGTCCGATCAACCAAACTTTTCTAGGTTCGGCCTGCCAGACGGATGAATCCAGCCTGCCGAACCCTTTGAATCCGACCTGCCAAACACGAAGTTCGGCCCGCCGATTTGAAAAACTTTCAGAATTTTTCAGGCACGAGTTTTGTCCTTTCTGAGCCCAAATCTTTAATTTCAACATGTTTTCTCACATCTCAGGCATGAATAATGATCATAGTTGATAAAAAAACATAGTAGGTTACTTTTTAATACACTAAAACAAGATTTAAACAAAATTTTTGGAAAAATCCAAAAATGAGAAAAATTAGAGAAAAATAAAAAATCTTGATTTAAATCCGTTTTTGATCAAACAAGGCTTAGATTCTAGTTATCCTAAGTTCCTCTAACCTAGATTAAAGATTTTCTAAGCTTGGAAAAGCTTAGATTTCAAAATACTAAGATATATAAAAAATTGAAAAAGTTTTAAAATTTAAAAACTAACCTTGAATTAAAAGCTTTAAATCGTAGTTATGGTTGGCAAATCTTGTTCTCAAGCCTTCAATTCACTAGCCCGAAGCTTGGAATTGATTTTTGTTTCAAAAATTTTGAAAGAAATTGAGAGGGGAAGAGGGAGACCGTGAGAGGGAAGGAGAGAGAGAGAGAAAGAGAAAGAGTGTGGAAGAGAGGAGAGACAGGTGAGTGAAAGAGAGGGGGAGAGAGGGGTATAACTAGAGAGAGACGTGGACGGTTTTCTGTGCAAAAACCATATGCTGCCCATAGTTTTATAAAACATGCATTTTGATAAATTGTTTTGTTTCAAAATTTAAAATAGCAATTTAAAATAATTAAAAGTAACTAAAAATCATTAAAATAATAAAAAATAACATAATTTATAATCTTCACAAATGATCAAATTAAGTTTAAAAATACTCATTATGGTACACTAATCCACCATTTTATAAACTAATAACATTTAATTTATTTCAAGGCATTACATGCCTCTAGGAATAATATTTGCAGAAAATGTCACAACCATATCATTATACTGTATTTAGTATTCTAAATATACCCTGATTAATTACAAATCAAAAATTATAAAATTAAAAAAAACCACATAACTTTACATGGAGATCAGAAAAGCCACAGCCACATAGCTGAATCTCATCAATCTCATTATCGGCCTTAGTCCTTGCAAATCATCTTCCCCACAGTGCAATGGTGATAGCAATTGTGGATCTTATTATTGCAAAGCTAAGGAAGCTAGAGTTGTAGCAGGCTCTTGCACAAAGGGCTGCAAATATGTCGACAATGTCTTACCGGCAAAGTTTGAGAAAGGAGAAGCTGCCATCTCTAGTTGATTGATGCCATGTGTAGATGTCTTTTTGTCAACAAAAGGGAAGATAAACAATAACATTGTGTGTTAGTAAAGTGGAAAAAGGAGAGGAAAGAAATTAGAGAAAGGATTTTAGAGAGAAAATCGAATCTTAGGTTGTTTGGTAGAGAGGAAATGAGGAAGGAAGGAAAATAGAAATGCATAGGGCCCACCAGTTTTTAATTGTTCCAACTTTGGAAAGGAAAGATGAGAGAAAAAATTTGACAAACAAATGAGGTGTAAAATAACTATCCTAACCTTAATTATTCATCATATTTTTATTTGTACTGGGGTATTAATGCAAAATGTACTAGATTTGACATTTCTTTTTACTTTTCTTTCTCTTCTACCAAACAGCATGAGAGAAAATCCTCACTCTACCATTTTTCCTCCTTCATCTAGGTACTTTTATCTCCTCTTCCTTCTTTTTTTTAATCCATCCTACTAAACCAGGTTAAAAGATGGTGTGAGGAAAAAAGAAATATTGATCCTAAAGGGGTAAAAATGTCTCTATAATTTATATCCATTTAAATAGTAGGACAGGACAGGACATGGCATTTACTCAGAGAGTTTTGTTTGTATGGAAAATGTCAATCCAAAAAGATTAGTAGTAGCAGTTAATGTAAATATCTCTATAAAACTACTCTCCTCTTTCCCACTTTTATTGTCCCTTTTATTATTACTTTTTAGTTAGATTTATCAATAAACATGTTTGTCCCTAATATAAAATCAATATTAGAATATAGACCCTAATCCTTATAAAAGTTGTTTCTCTCTCCTCTTTCTACGTTCCCTTTATCTTCAATCCACTGCTTCCTCTTTCTCTTCTCTCTCTTCGCCCATCTCTCCTTTCCACCACTCTCTCTTCTCTACCTCCTTTTTCTCCTACCTCCAGCAACTTTCGTCCCTCTATCTCCTTTCTCTTTTCTCCCCACACTCTCTTTGACGAAGTCGCTCAGATCGGGAGTCAACAGCACCACTATGTCTCTCTTACATTATGATTTCTCCCTCCTATTACTCTTTCTCTCTTCGCAGTTGTGGATTCATCCCTCCTTAATGCTCATCAAATTTTATCCACGAGGTCCAATTTCGTGTTCACGCCCTTAATTCCACCTTCTCATCCTTCGATTCTAATTACATTATTGCCAAGAAAGCCACTCACGCCCTCTACGAACTGGACAAGGAAATATGCCTAACTTTGTTTTTTCGCATTGATTGAACTGTACTCTGTGTTTATCTTTGGTTTGTTAAGATTTATGAGGTTTTGGAGATTTTGTAGAAAAGATTATGAGTATCATAATCGACTACGAAGCAATTTCGATTCTAATATAGCATCTAAAGGCACCAACGGCAAAAGGTGGAGATGGTGCAATGAGGCAATATGAGTACAAGTTTAAGAAAGGAAGTGCTTTCACGCTTGGACTTCTTGCTATTAAAACAAATCAATTCCTGTCTTTTTTACATTTAGATGTTTGTGATTTATCATTAGAGATCCAAATTACTGTTGTTATTTTTTAGGTTTGCCTAAACTTTTGGATAGATTTGCAAGAGTTGCAGAGATATTGTATGGAAATATCTGTAATCATGTTTTATGAGGTTGATGTTTTGATCTTTTTTTGTATATTTATAGAGTCTTCAATCTCATTATATTTCTGCTTCTTCTTGTGGTTCGGATGATTTAAGTACCTAGATTACTTTTGACGAGAATCTATTCATGTGTTTTGTACATGCAACTTTGCAACATTCATATTTTCTATTACTTTCTCTAAACTTGTCATTTCAAAATTGTATGCATAATGTGTGAATTATGTGGATTTTCTTGTAGAGAGCTCAAGTTATAAAGGGCATGAATATGGGGATCTTTCTAGGCAAAAGCAACTAGTTAAACTTCATGAATGTGTTGCTGATTCAACTGCAACTGAAAGGGGTATATTATACATTAGGTATTTTATAATAAAGAATTTGAATAATAAGAATATTTAGTTATATGTTGAGAAAGGAATTTGGGCTACTTAATTCATGAATGAACCAATTCCAAAAGAAGCCTTTCCATGTAAGTTTCTTGAGTTCCAATAATATGCTTTGCTTGTTATCTTAATCTTTTATAGAGAAGCATGAACTTGTCTTGTGGAATTCTAGCAGAGTAATCTTAATGGTTAATGTCAACGTGAGTGGTTCTTCGAAGGATATGCCCAAATGATGTCTTTTGTCGGCTGGAGGCGACATAATATTTGGAGCCAAAGAAGTGTCGAAATTTACTTTTTTATGCAGAATATGATGAATATTGATATTTTCTGGCTCAGATTATGTTGCGGAGAATATATTGCATAGATGGTGTATAATTTGTTGTAGAATTGTTAAAGAGTTTTGTCATAAAATTGTTTAAGAAGCATTTTTGTTGTAGTTTTTGAGATTTTTATTTAGATTTTGGACTATTTTATATTTTTTTATTACTGTTGTTGGTAATTTTTTTTACAACAAGTTAGAAATAATCTGGTAGGTTCCACTCTCTACTTTGCATTTTTTTCTTCAATATAAAATATAAAATAATCTATTAGATTTTACCTCGGAACCTAGCGGGGTTCATGTCAGCACTTGGTGGTGGGGCTGCTAAAAAAAAGAAAAAATAAAATTGACTAATTCCAACCACTAAACAGACCAAAAAATACTGAAAAAATCAGTTTTGATGGCAAAACTAACTAATTCGATTAGAACACCAACCGCCCACAAAGTGAACGATTTGGTTTCCAAAAGAGATTTTTCTTTCGGCTCAGAAACCAAACCAACTGACTATTTTTTCTTTTAAAAAATATTAATATAGATTACAACAATATATCATATATTAAATATTATATCATGTTTGAACTATAAACTTTGAACTTTATTTTTAAATGATGTAATTTTCTTGCTAATTTGCTTGGTTTTTATTATTTACCTTATTATTATTGTTCTCAAAATATTGAGTTTTTTAAATCATCTAATGCATTATATGGTGGGAAAAGGAAAAAATTGTAGAACCGAATAAGTTATTGATGGATTACTATCTATTATCTGGCTGATTACTATTGTCTAATACTGACCGCCACAAACCAACTGTCATCAGTCAAAAACCAACCAAACCTCTCTCACAATTAGTCGATGCTCGGTTTGCATATATCAAAACCGACCACAATCAGTCGAAAACTGATGATAAATACCCCTTCTTGGTGGGTTTTGCGATGGAACTTGGTGGGGTCTACCCAAGCACCTAGCGGGTTCCACGTTGGCAACTGGAGTAATTTACCACATTAGAGGCTAAGAAAGAAGGATAATTTAGACTCTTAATAAATTATCTTTTTTTCTAATTAAAGATGTAATGGTAACTTGAACTTCTAATAAATCACCTTTATAATTAAAGGCGCAATTTTGAAAAGAGCTTTTTATGATGACAGTCTTGAAAATGTGCTCCTTTAAAGGGTCATCCTTGTGCTTTTCTCTGTATGCTAGAAAAATAAGACTTGGATTGATTTATGACACAAAAAATAATTATAGAGAATATCACGTTACATCATCACACTATATTTTATAATGCTAAATATACCCTCAAGGTATCCACTACAGATACCATCGATATCTGATATCTACTATAGATACTCTTCGATATCCATTGTGGTTATCGGCCAATAACCACCAAGAATGGTAGCACTGTGGTCGTCTCCATCACCAAAAAATCACAAAAAATCATAAAACCCACAGACAAATAATTAAATGAATCGCCAAAAACAAAATCAAATTAAAAATGAAAAAAAAAAACAAAATAGATTGTCGATTTCCTCTCATGGAGAAGATTTATCCGATGCCTTTATACAGCCACTATGGTAGGAGGAGAGATATGTAGATCTCCCTACATACAAAGGAGATCTCATCATCGATCTCTTCACAGCCACCAAGGCACGAGGAAGATTTGCAAATTGCTCCACACATGGAGGAAATCGTCGATCTTTCAGCCACCATGACATAAGGTGAAGGGATATGCACGACAAATAACTTAGAACCTACAATGTATTTGCTCTATCTCTAAAGAGTCTGACCTACAACTTGAGAAGCATGAACCAAATGGTCAGTGGTGACAACAAGTTCAAAGTTTAGAAGAGAAAAGAAAGAGGGTGGGGTGGTGGCATGTAAAGGTGAAAAGAGAAGGAAAGAAAATGGGAAAACCCTAGCAATGTTTTTAAGGGTAAAAATGGCTTTTTACTCTTCTAGGGATTAATAGGTGTGTCATGCAATGTAAGAGTTGTTTTGCCCATGGCAAAACTCGATCCACAGTATTTGGGCCGTTTTTCCCAACTATGTTCAAATAAGTGGGCTCTATGTCAGAAATCCATGGAATGCCACTCTTATTTCAGAAGGAGAGCCATTTTTTGTTGCTAGAAGATAAATCTCCTTCGTTATTGTAAGATCATTATTGTTCATTGTCAAAATACATTCAGGATGAAGGTTTAGCTGGTGATGTAATTTATTGATGAAATCATGACATGCATGATTTAATCTCCCCCATAAGATTTTTGACATGTGCTCGATGACTACTCTTAGTTGAAAACTTCTAGTAAAAAGGTTCTACTTCTTCTTGTGTAATAGATGATGAGGTAGTTCACCATCAATGGTTATAGTGGAAAACAATTGGGATGGAGGTTGAGTGGCTAGAGCAAGCAAAGGGGACAGATAAATGAGAAGAGATAAAGAGAAAAAAACAAAAGAGAAAGAGAGATTGAAAAAATAAAAGTCATTTTGGGGGTCTTTTAGTCCTTACAAAATTAATTTTATTAACTTGATCGTGTTGGGAAATGAGAAATTATTCTACTTTATGGCACAATTCAATTTACAATCATAGTTGGTATATCTATTGATTATCACATTGTGTACCACTTTTAAAAGGAGCTTATTAGTTTTAAGCACTTTGATTGTTTACTTCAATTCTTTGATACATTGTACTTACAAAATAGTATAAATTTTGTCTCTCATAAATTCTTTGTTTACTTCTAATGTTAACCCTAACCGCCCCTTCCCCTTTCCCAATAATAATAACAATAATCATAAAAAACCATAAACCTATCCCTTGTCTCTTCCTCCATTCTAGCTTGAAGTTGTCATCTCCATACGTTGACAACTTCTCCCTCACCAAACCTTACCATTCACTTTGTCACAACCTCACCATCGTGCTCCATCATTAAATGAATATGAAGTGTTCATAATAATATGATTATGTGCAATTAGTATAAATTTTGGTTTACAATCAGCAGATAAAGCTAGACACTCTATATTGCTTGAGTTTGTAATGTTGTCTACTTCTTATTTAGTAGAATAATATTATTTGGATCATAGTAATGTTATGATTACTAGATAAAGACATCAATGCGTTTAAAATACATTAAATCTAGACCAAGATAAAATTTTGTTTATTGGGTAATTTTATAACAAGAAGTTAGAACTCTATCGTTATTGATCATTTTATAGATCATACCTTAATCTTGATGTGATTAGTAGACTTACATCTATGTATTATGTATTTTGATTCCCAATATATGAGATCTATAGATTCACGATCAAAAACTTGATATATTAGAGATATAGTATTATAGGTACCTGGGAACACTACTCACATATATGAAATATACAACTCCTACTAGATAGAATGATGAGATAATATTTTCGTAAGTATTGATTTGGGGATTGGGGTGAAGAGTACTCGCTATTTTATTTAAGATATTAAATATTATCCAAATCCTCATTTATGATTTGTTCATAAATAGGTTGCCCATTGAAGAATTAACGTAACTCATAGACAAAGATTAAAGAGGTTACATGGAAGACTATGAATATATATGTAGAGGGTACTATCACATGATAAATAATTATATCAATGGACAACATTATTGTCAATATTTAATGTATAAGGTTCCATATAATTAATGTATATAATTTAAGAGTACAACTTCGACTTCCGATAGTCGCGTAAAATGGAGTTAATAATTATAATTAATTTAATTTTTAGATATCTAAATTATAAATAATTATTGGATATTAAATTATACATGTTCATTGGGTCCCTTACTAACTTCATAGTCAACAGATATTTCTTGGATTATTTATCATCTATAAGGGCATAATTGAACATTCACAATGCAATACCTACATTGTGCGTGGTGCCAACCTATGTACTTTGAGAGTTTACATGGCCTCAATTCCATGATTGTGTAATTCAAACACATCACAAGATTTTCATGTGATATACTTGTAATCTTAGTGTAGAAAAAAAAAATCTTTTTCAAATGTTAAAATAGATACCATATAGTAATTTTTTATTTCATAAGATATTATAAACAATTAAGAAAATCATGAAGGATATTTATTTTAAAAGTAATGATAAATAATATTTGAGTTTGAATGAAGATCAAATCTCAGGCAGATACTGGTTGGATACAGGATCACAATGTTGGAGGTAATTGTAATATATGTCACTCTCCCATTGGAAAAAAAAAAAAATCACACCCACCAACACCATGGATGGGCTTGAGACTCAATAGAATTGCACTTCAACTTTCAAGCACCAATGTATCTATAAATAGACCTCAGAGATTCGATTGTTGGTAGACTTTGTCTTTGGCCTCTATCTAGTGTTCTTAATTGCTATCCCCTTTAGAGCCTTAAAGAATTTCTACTGAGAAAAATTAAAAGGAGATATTTTAAAGATTTCTAGTAAATCTCACCGGTGTCCACAAACTAGGTGATCTAGTAGGAGGAAAACAACAAGGAATATCTGAAGGTTTTGGAACACTTGATCATGTATAGCTATTACCAAACTCAAAGTTCGTGTTTTATTCAATTATCATATATAATATCATGAAAAATATCCTGAAAAGTTAATAAATTCTTTTTAAACTCTATTCTGCTATAATTTTACTATTTTTGTTAAAATATTTTTGAGCAAACCAACACATAAAGATAAGGAAGAGAGATATAGAAGAAAAAGAGAAATGAAGATTATTTGAAGGACAAGTTTAGTATTTTAAACTCCAAAAAATTGTATATTTAAATGGAAAGCGGATTTGGTGGTACTTCTTTGTTCAAATACTATAAAATGTTGTTTTTAGTGTAAATTACACTCACACACTCTAAAACTATCGTCTTTTCCATGTTACACCACTAAACTATTAATTTTAGCATTCAGGATCCTAAACTTTATAATTCTTGAAAATATAATGCAATAAATAATTGATGTTAATTAATGGATGATAATTAGTTTTGAAATGCCAAAATTTAAAAAGTTTTCAATGCAACTTCCAACCAACAGAAAGTTTAGATTCCATTTGTGTACTCACTTTATGCAAGTGGGAGATTGTTAGACTTGATGTCCTAAAAATTAAATGGTGTAATTGTTTTTGAAGGCATTCAATTGATAAATAATTTATTATTGATTTCATATATCATATTATGTCCTCTTTATGTTCATTTATGTTGTATATATGATATGCAAACCAAAGTCTGAGACTGTTATTCTAAACTTTAAGATCATACATATGATAGATAGATTATGCAGAATACATGAATCTTAAGATAATAGTCTAAATGAAAAAGGTCCGTAATCGAGGGAATAATATTGGGCACTTTATGCATGCTAAGATTGTTATGTTGTCTACATATCTAATTAGAGATGACTTGTCTTGGTCATTAGAGTTGAACTCCATAAATATAGACATTGGTATATTCTCATTGGTGATAATATATTAGATCAGGATTAAAGTTGACTTGATTCAGTTAACAATTCCATTTGAATAAATCGATTCACTTTAGACAATTATTTGTGTTACATCTTAATCCTGAAATGAATTAATGAGTTCGTATTTTTTACTTGTGTTTTTTAATGTACCAAAAGGTGAGATCCTAAATTAAATGAAAGTACGTAAACTAGTATGTTAAAGACATAACTCTTGATTGATGTGGACTTGTTATTCATAGATATGAGATCCATAGCTCTTTTGTAGAGTTAATGTTATCTTCTTATAGGCATTGTCCTAAAATTGAGAAACTAAAGTACTCAACTATTTGGATACACTTGTGTAACCAAATGGCATACCATTTTATGTTGATTATGAATAGTAAGTATTCCAATGGTAAGATAATAGAACATAAGATAAATGTAATCAATAAGGTAAAACAGAATTTATCCTTAAGCCGATTATGGATATCCTATGGGGATTTTATACATTATGTATGTCATCGACGATTAACTTATTTGAGTTTCATAATTTATATATAGTTTAAAAGTGCAGTTCTAAGCTTTTAATAGAATAGCTTAAGAATTGATAATTGTATGTCAGGGACATGTCATTTTACAATATAGAATTTTCATTAATGCTATCTTTTAAGATTTACTTTTTATAAGCATCATACATGTTTATTTATGACACAACTTTACATGAAATATGAATGAAAGTGTGGCATGTTGAATTATTTAAATCTATGAAATTATCTGTATATGATTGTTTTAATCAGATAACTTCTATATTGAGTTATTTAAATTAAAACTGAGACTCTATAAAAGATTCTTAGGTCAAATAAAATGGATAAAAATCCAATCTAGTAAAACAGGTGGACTGGTGAATCAGGTGGCTAGTCTAGAGCTTGGAAAGCCTGTCACAAGGTCTAGCAATCGACCCCCTGGCCAAATCAGCAAAACATGTTTTACGCATTTTTGCTATTGATTTTGATCCTAGGTAGAATTTAGAAGCCCAATCTGATAAGAATAGGTGCCATACCAACCGTTATATATAGGAAACGTGTCCCTATAGTCATTTAGATTATTAAAGAAATTTAGAGAGAGATATCTAGAGAGAGCAACTCTGAAACTCCTATAAAATTATTGTTCAACATTAAGAACCATAATTCTTAGTTTTCTCTTTTGGTTGGAAGTAGACGTTACCTAAGGGAAGGGTAAATGACGTGTGCCCACTCGCACTCTGATCGTGGAAAAGAGTAACAAAAAAGACCACTTGTTAGAAAACTTTCGATTGCGATTCTCACGTAGCAATTCCAAAATAATTGTTCTTTTAGACATGCGATTTCTGATCTACAAGAGGTTAGAAGATCTTTTATTAATTTATCATACATAGTATGTCTATCTCGTTTTGGGAAAATTGTTTTATTTAAAAAAATTTAAAATTCTACTGGGTACTCGTTTATCTATCATTGGTATTAGAGTCATGGTTTTATAAAGTCAGTGATCATGTTATGTATATAAATTATGTAATCTTAATCTCTCCTATGCTTGAATTGATTTTTTAGAGGGTTAGCATTTTAGAATTTCTATATCATAATATTTTGTCATAAGATTATAAGGTAAATTTTAATTAATTATTAATTAAATTTTTTGGTTTAATTATTAATTGTTGATTATTTTTCTGGAGCACATTGAGTCTATGGTAGACACATTAATGTGTAGATCTAATAGTGGTAACACACTAAACTGGACTTGAAGTGTAATTGTTTCAATAATAATTCTATTTATCTTAAATTAATTCACTTTAACAATCATGCATGTGTGATCTTAATCGTAAAGTGGATTCATGACACCATATTTATAGCTTGTATCTTTTGATATGCCAAAGGTAGGAATTCCGATGACCAAAAGCTCCATCGTCGATATGTTGTAGATACAACCTATATTCGATGAGAGCATAATCCACAAACATGGAATCTATAACTCTCTAACAAGAGCTAATGTTATTCTCCCAAAGGCATTATTTAGGAATTTGAAAAAAAAAAAGGCCTTAGTCATCTGGATACATATGGAAACGAGTTGATCTTCTATGTGTATATGCTATAAATGGAATTTGCCAAATAAGTGAAATAATGAAACTTTGAGTTAAAATAATCAAAAGGTAAAACAGAAGTAACTCCTTCATCCAATTATAGATAACCTATGGGGATACACATATGCATGAGAGGTCATAGACAAGACTAATAAATGGTCTCATAATATGATATATCATCAAGAGTGCAACTTTGGTTCTTAAGTGAAGTGACGTCAAAGTTAATAATTAAATAGATAATTAATCGATAATTAATTTATTTGTTATTATTGGAGCTTGATAAATATATGTCCATCGGGTCCCAATGCTAGCTCACGTATTTCTTGACTAGTTGTGTAGAATATAGTTTACTACAAGCAATACAAGAGGTTATGCTAGACGGGTTATTAGACCTATCAGCGTGCAAGCCCAACAGTCTTGTTGGACCATGTGTGGCGCCAAGCATAGTGCATCTGGACTGTTGGCTCCCACAACAGGGGTAATTTTGAAAATTAGTTAATTAATTAATTAATTTCAAGATAATTTTTATTCAAATTTAATTATTGGGACTTTGTGATGATTAATTATTTGAAAATTAATCTAAATTCTAATTGTATTTAAATTTAGATAAAGGATAATTATTCATAATTATTTAAATTAGATAATTATCATGAATAATTAAATTCTAATTTAAATAGAATTATTTGAATAGAAATTATCCTAGATGATGCAGATAATCACAGAATCATACACTGTGAATGGTTGAATTCGAATTCTCCTCCATCTAGTGGTGGGCGTGCACAATGAGGATAGACTCACTATGATTGGCATGTGAGATAAGAGATAGGGAAAGAAAATTTTCTCTTAATCCTGGTAGACTTATACCTCCCCTAACTAACTCTATAAATAGAGGTATCTACTTCTCATTTATTCCAATTAGAAAAAGAGTGCTATTGTACATCTTTTCGAGAGGAAAAAAATAGAAGATAGTCTATGGTGAGTTTCTGCTGCGTTGTACCTACACACACAACAACTAGAAGGAAGAATCATAGCGTTGAAGATTCGAAGGTAGAGATTTTCCTTTAATCAGTTAGACATACTTTTTCCAGTTTATCAACATGTGTGTTTTAATTAGAATTTTATTTATTGTTTATAGCAACCTAAGAATGATTTTGGGTGATTAATAAAAGTTATAAGATTCTACTGCTGATTTTGGGTGATTAATAAAAGTTATAAGATTCTACTGCATTATCGAGTCAATTTTTTCAACATTGATAGACTCATATAATTTTTTTTTTCATCCACAAGTGTAATGAAAATCAAAGTTACTTGAAAAATCTTCTTGTTCAAAGTTCACAAGTCTTTCTTCTATTAAAAGTGACTATGCCACTAAAAGAGTGTATAGTGCCAATAAACACAATATAAAATTTTGTTGAGTAGGTACTTTTTTTATCATTTTTTATACATTTTCTTAAGCGATTACATAGCTAACTTAAACATGATAGTAACCCAAAAACTTTTCCTCTAAAAAACCAACTTTTGGACAAAAGCAAACATTTCAACAATCAACTTGAACAAAACTTTCTTGTATATGGCTTGTGATAACTACCACAAATATACAGCAACAGAGCACAAACAACCATTTAAGTGCCATCAATGTAAGAAAGAAGATGTGAAAGCAATACCAAAGTATTCAAATATTGATACTTGTTCATCATGTTTTGAAATAATAGAATATTTAAAACCTAACATATTAGACCGTTATAGAAGATTTATAAAGGGTTACCCATTTAAGTAATAAACATTTGTATTCTCTTACTTTCTTTATATAAGCCTTTTTACTATGTTTATAGATATTGTGAATATATTTCAGTTTCCTCAAGTCAAAAAACATAAATTTTTTCATTAATTAGATATTTACAAAATTCACATAGAGAGTTTAAAAACACATATAGATCCCAACTTTAAGTTGAAATTTAGAAGTCGTACAAAGAAAAAGAAAAAAAAAACGTAGTTGGTAGGGAGGGAAGGAAGGAGGGAGAGAGGGGTTCTAAATAGGTAAGTCAATGTCTATTAAAGCCCGCTTTTAGTTTTGCTTTTAGGTTTCTGTAAATTTCTACTTTTCATGTAATTGTATTAATTTTATATGATTTTGTTGCAAAAAACCACTTGATAGAATTTAGAGAGGTGTTCAAGAAAAGGAGGTATCTGATTTTAGTACGTTAAATTGCTTTAAGTGGTTTACTTGTAACAATCATAAATTTTTAAACATGTATAATTGTGTCTAATTTAATTATTAGTGTGCCAATTTAAATTGCAAAAATTTTGTTGCATTGGAAATCTATCTCATTTCATTTCTCGTTATTTATTTTTGAATTTTTCAAAGTTTTTCTACATGTATTTAAAATATCTACAATATACCATTGCATATTTATTTAATTACAAAAATATCATTTAGCATCTTTTGCACTATGCTTTCATGGGATAGTTTCCTACCCAAGTAACTCAAATAATTCCTACCTATTATCTCGATTATGTTGCCCCCTTTATTTTGAATATAGGATCCCTCCTCTCGTCTCATTCTCTTTTGCTTTTTTTTCTTTTCTTTTCTTCCTTTGGTTGCTTTCCCATGTATTGCAACCAAGGTAGAGACCACCAAAATAACAAAGCGGGGAAACCCAGCTATCCCTTCACCAAAAATCACAAAACTAAAGCTCCATAAACCTAAGAATCAAAGAAACTTGGAAGTTTTCAGAATTATACAATGTCTTGAGCTAAGATTTTCAAACTAACAACTTAAATTTTGATCATGTTTTTTGTATGAAAATCTAAAAAAAATAAGTTTATGATGGTTATATATGGTTTTTGCATTGATTTTATGCTTAGAATGTTGTTTACAAACCAAAAATAGAGGAAAAAAATTGAAGAACGTAGAGTTGCTGTTATAGAAAATTTTCTAGAACAAAAATGATAAGTCATTTTCTTAAAAACTAAATATCATTTTCTAAGCTAAAAATATTTATAACTAAAAACCTACACTTCCCAAGATTCGAACATGTAACTTCTTAATACTTTGGTATGTTTCATATTACTACACTATTCCTTTTCCTTTGTTAATCCTATTGTATCTACTTTATATATTATAAACCAGACGAATTCAACCTAACATTTGAACTTTTTATCTCAATTTTTTATTTAAAGTTTAAAATTTTATATTATTTTGTTTTAAATCATTTCTAGAACATTTTACACTGGAATATAGCTTAATTTTGGCGAGAAAAAGCAAAAAAGCATATATAGGTTAAAACTTAGTAAATAATATCACATAGTTTCAAAATATGAAGTAAATAGAATATCACGAGAAATTCAGAACAAAAACCCCAAAATACGCCTACCTCTTTATTCTCTATTTCTTTCACTTTCCTCCATCGTCGACATCGCTAGTAGCTAGTACATACAATATTTAGTGAGAAATACTGTATTTATTATGTAAATACAAAATCCACCAGCAACTTCACCGAACCGTCGGCAATCGAGAAATATAATATTTACCAGGAAATACTGCATTTATTATGTAAATGCAAAATTCAACAACGACTTCACCAGACTGTCGACGGTCAAAAAATACAATATTTATCGAGAAATACTATATTTACTGTGTAAATACAAAAATTCACCAACGACTTCATTGGACTGTTGTCGGACGAGAAATATAATATTTATTAGAAAATATCGTATTTACTGTGTAAATATAAAAATTCACCGATGACTTTTCTAGACCGTCAGTTGTTGGGAAATACAATATTTACTGGGAAATAACGTAACTACTATCTAAATACAATAATTCATTGACCGCTTTGTCGAACCGTTGGTGGCCGTGAAATATTGTATTTACCATATAAATACAAAAGTTCACCGATATTTTTGCCTAACCATCTGCGACCGAAAAATAAAATATTACTCTAGTAATACTATATTACCATATAAATATAAAAATTCATTGGCAACTTCACCTACTCGCCAACAGCCTAAAAATGCAATATTACTCTTGTAACACTATATTATCATATAAATACAAAAATTCGCTGACGACTTCATTGGCACTGCCAGTGGTTGGGAAATATAGTATTACCAACGTAATACTATATTACCGTGTAAATACAAAAGTTTACAAGCAACTTTGTCAAATTTTTGATTGCCAAGAAATGCAATAAATATTAAAACTCACCTACGACTTCACCAGATACCACCGGCACCAACGACGTCACCATTGAATTAACATTGTATTACCTATAAATACGATACTAACATCGTCTTTTCCCCGCCGTTGGATTAATGTTAAGTTTACAAAATGCTTCTTTTTTTTAGTGGAAAATTTACACAATTCAAGCATCACACGTGATGCCCTCTTTTATTTTTTTTTAAGTCCTTATTGTCTAGTATCCATTCCTCATTATCACTCACCTGACTCAAACAAAAAAAAATAATAAAATCAAAATAAAGTAGTGAACATAAATCAATATATCAAATACAAAGAAGAAAGAAAAGGAAAAAAAAAAAAGAAGCAAAATAACTCTAATTATTAATTCAACAAGGAAGAGAAGCAAAAAATAAAATAAAATAAGAGAGAGAAAATGACTGTGGCTTACCCGAAATCATAAAACCACGTCATGACCATACATAGCTATATTACCATTATCGTTACCTAAAGGGGGCGTTTGGTATGCAGTAATCTTGATATGGGAATAGGAATCTGTAAGATTTTCATGTTTGGTATGCAGTAATTTGAGTTTCAGATTCCTAGGAAACTCATTCCCATGGGATTCAGATTACCTCATTTTGGGGTAAACTGAAGCCCATCCAACAGGTGATATTCATATTCTTGGGAATCTCAAAACTATAGAAATTTCACCCTTTTTTTCATGATGATGATAATAATTATATTATTATTAAATTATTATTATTATAATATTTTTATAAATTAATATTTCTATGCAATATAAATATAAAAATTCTATCAATATAAAATAATAATTTGATAATAATGTTAATAATAAAATTAACAATATTAATAATATATAATATATTACATATACAATATCTAAATATAATATATATTATTATTAATTAATATTAGAATATAATATATATAAATACTATAATAATAAAATAAAATAATTTCATACTATTATTATAAATTAATATTAATATATGATATAGA
>CAMOHE010026393.1:0-10065 GCA_946598075.1 Artocarpus hirsutus | reverse complement strand
AATTCCTCACCATTTTGAGGGCTAAAAATGTTTTTCGAAACCACTTTAAAAACATTTTAAAAACCTTGAAAACTAAATTTCACTTGCATAATTATTTTACACAAAAGGCACACTAATGTCAAATTTATACATAATATGGGTTCGTAGTTTTGATTGTACATTTATTTGTGTTCACTTACTTTCATAGAAACCCGTTTAAGGTCTGAACAACCTTAGAAGGTTATGTAATCATGGGGTTGAGCTTGTAAAAACTTAGATGTTATTTTGTAGATAATATTATGAAAGAGGAAGAATCTGATGCCCCTTCTTGGCAGCCTTTATTTGAATTCATTTCGTAACTTTTTTGGCCATGATAATGATTATTTGAAATGAATATATGCTGATGTGATTTGTTTTATAAAAGTGTGATTTTTCTCAAAAGATGTGATTTATGAAAAAATAGTACATATATGTGTAAATATTGTACATTTGATTTTTTTAAAAAGAATTTTGAAAACAAAATCACAAAAGATGAGTATTGAAATCCCTATCAGTTTAGTCCTCAGCATTTGGCATTCCATTATAACATTAACTCTGAAAAGACCTAATCAAACCAAGTAGTGAACACTTCTGCTTTTTTTTCCTCCGTAACAAACATTATAGGGAAATTGTACTATATAAAATATTTTTAAAATTTTTGAAGTAGACAACGTATTTACAAATTACTACAAATAGTAAGTCGATAGCATTTTTAATTTTGAATATAGGTGGTCTATTTTTAGTAGTTTTTTCTCTGACTTTCATCTAGAGTTTTTTGCCCTTTCGTTGTTAGAGAACAATACCACAGACAATGGAGATTGAAAAAAAAAATGGAAATAATTCAAAAAACTTAACTAGTTCCCACACACTTTTTAATTCAAAGAGAACAGAATAACAAAGAAAAAGAATAGATTTTGAAACACTTGATCATTTGGAATTGTTTTTTCCAAAAACTTTTATCTATTTTATTTAATCTTGATTATTTTTATTTATTTTTATTTTATCTTCTTATTTCTAGTTTGATTGAGTTTTTTTTTTTTTTAATTTTAGAATTCATTCGAGTATATTTTATTCTAGTTTTCCCTCTAAATATTTCAATTCCACTCATATGTGTAGATAAACTTGAATAATTAAGGCAAAAAAGCAATGTGAGGAGGCAAAAAGGAGGCTTGGGAGCTGCAATTCGCGCCCTTGGTGCACTTGCACCAGCCAAGTCTCACCCCTATGCGAATGGGGGCACCATCAACAAAGCACGTGATTATGTCTACTTTTCGGCCATACCCAGCATGCTGAAGCGTGCAGCCAGGTAAGAGTGAAGCCCACGGCCACGCTTGTATCTTTTCAACTCGACTCCAAATCTTTGAATGCTCAATGCCGCGCCTAAGGAACCCCACCTTTGCGTATACTTGTTCTTACTCCAATTTGGTGCTGATTTTGAGGTTGATTTATACAAGAATCCCTCAAATGTTTTGGAAGCCTTTCTAGGGTTTTGGAGAAAAAAGGGAAGCTGGAGGCACATTGGCAAGAAGAGAGAAATAGTCATTAGGCTAGTTTTGTTCTCTATCTTGAGAGAAACTCCCCTATTTTGTACATAAATAAAATTAGTGTAGTTTTTGTGTTTGGATTTTGGTGTTAGTTTTAGGTTAGCTATTTTATTTTATTTTTTAAAGACAACATCTAAGAGGGCATTTTGGAGCTTCAAAGAGGAGGAAGATAAAGATTTCAGGAAAAGGTTTTGAAGATTGTGACACCACCATTTGGTGATTTTTTTCTCATTTTTATTCTCCAAATATTTGTATATTTTAAGAATGTGTGATTATTAGTGTTGTTTAATTTTACTTGTGAGTATGTGTAGTTGAATTTCTTAGTCTAGAAAGATATAGATCCAAGTTAAGATTGTGTTTGGTTTATTGTCTTAGATTAATGCAAGTTGATTTTCATTTTCATTTTCCCTTTATTTGTGTTTCCTTGAGTTAAATGCTTTTAATTGCTTGACCACAAATTAGTTGATTATGCATTTGGGATTTGTACTTGGGAAAGGAGACTTTTAAATGCAGTTTTAGGAAACGCAACTTAGAGCATTGTAAAGTTGGAAGACCTATGATTTTCTTTGTGACTAACTAGTAAAACTTGCTTAATAAACCCTTAATAATTGATTTTGAATGGGAATATTGGAATTAATTATTTTAGGTATTCCTCAATTGAGTACTTGGAGAAAAAAAAATTGAGGTACATAAATGTTCTATGCAAATAAATTGGAGGAATTAATTTGTCAATAATCTAAGCAATTACCAATCATAATGGAAATTTATGTGAAATAGTTCCTCTAGACCTGTTTCATTATTGTTTTATTTTAATTTTAATTTCTAATTTTAGTTTTCATTTTGTTTATTTTATTTTAGTTTTATTTTAATTTTGGTAATCCAAATAATTGTAGAGTTAATATAATTTTAGTAGTTAACTAGAATTGAACACAATTATGAGGAAAACGATACTGTACTACTACTCCATTACTTGCGACCATGTATACTTATACAAGATTAAGTTTTTGGCACCTTTGTTAAGGATTGTTAATTTGATTTTGATTAATATTGATATCAATTAGCTTTATGATTAATTTATATATTTTATTTGCTTTTGTTCTATTTTTCTTGTCTTTAGTTTTTGTTTGAGTGTCTTTGTTTGAGGTACTTAGAGATGTTTCATTAACAAGTCCTCTTGAACTTTGTTCAACAAGATTTCAAACCATTTTGTAGTGCTTGGTAGAGATTCAAAGAATTGCTTTCTATATCATGGATTGTCAAAAGAGGGTCAACTGCACATTTTTCTTAATGGCTTGAGCGACATGATACAAAACATGGTAGAATATGGAAATGATACTACCATTCTCTACCAACTATCTGTCGATTAAGCTTACTATATGTTGGAAGATATAATAAAGTGCAATTATTGGGATTTGAAGTGTTCAAGCACCAATCACGGTTGGGAGAGCAATTCTAATTTGATGGGGCCACGAGTTGACACCTATCTCAGGCGACTATACCGGCATTCGAATTAGAATTGCTCCCAATCAACGAGGAAAACGATTTTCTTCATACATGAATACATCATTTCTTTACAACAAAAATTCTCTTGCGTATAGAGATACAATTTACAAGTGTTCAGAAACGTTATGTTGTTTCTTCCTCGGGGAATTACTTCAGGAGTCCAAAATGAGATACAGTCAATTCCTGCTCTAACTATTGTACAACAAAAAATAAAGAACCAAAGAAGAAAAAACGACAAACTAGCTATCCCAATTTGTACCAAATCTCAGTAACCAATTGCCAAACTGTAATCAGTTGGAGGGTTCAGAAAAAGCAATTCATCAGAAAGATGATCAATAGAAGGCTCATGATCAGCCCTCCGTGGGACAAGAGACTCACAGCAGGCAGAACACACGAAGAGGGGAGGTACGGTCTCTGCATCCTCGATCCCACAGCAACGAGTGTGCTGCCACACCTCGCAGATATCACATGCTACCATCCGCTCCCCATCGTCATCTCTGGCCCCACACTCGCACACCACCTTCCATGCGTCGGAGCCTCCTTGGTGCCTCAACTGGTCCTCAGAGTCCACATTAATCCCCCGCACCCATATCTCAGAGCCTGATTCCATCCTCCCAAACAATACCTCCCAATCTTCCACCTCCTCAAGTCCATCAATCCCCACCACCTCAATCTCATCTGTTACACAGTAGGTGTCTCTCAAGGCACACTCCACTGCCTCTTTTAGGTCAGAAACTGTTGCGTGCAGTGGTAGACGCACGATCTCAGCAACCCCATCTTCTAAACTACTAGGAAGAAGCCTGCAAATAAAAGTCAAGAGCTGATCTTCTTCATCTCTGAACGGCCACTCCTTGACGAAGTGTTTGGTGTCCAAAATCATGTGAGTAGCCACGTCAACAAGCTCTGAATCGGGATACTCAATTAACACATGCTTGTACAAGAAAAGTACATCATTGTACACATCAATCCCAGGAACTATCACAGCTGGAGATGACATATTTGAGAGCATTTCTCGTTCTTCAGAGACTTTATCACCAACTTCATGAATTGTGTATTCCAGTATTCTGGTGGCAGGATTAACTGCTCGGCGAATAATTTGGTTTCCGACAAGCACATTGTTGAGTGACTTGAGGACATAGTCTAGCAAGCCGGTATCGCCTATGTGAAGCCTTGCAGCATCACGTACATCTTGCCTAGTCATTCCTCCATTGCCGAAGCAACTTTCTTTCTTTTCCTTAAGAGCGCCCACGATCACATCAGCTGCAAATTCGAGTCTTCTAGGAGGCCACCGACTGTCCATGTTAGCAATAACGGTGCTGAATTTCTTATACTTGGCTGGCTTACTTTCTCTCATTAAAGGCTTTGTGTTGTGGTGCAGGAGAACTGTTCTTGTGAAGGGCTTCGACATGGAAGAAAGCGAAGAGGATGATGAATTTATTGAACCAGCAATGGTTGGTTTTCTGAGGGCTCGAGACTTGACTGTAAGCATGAATTTGAGGAGTTCATTTAGCGTTATCAGCTTGGTCTCACTCAAGTCCCGGTAGAGATGAATGATCTGCTTGATCTCCTTGGCTTGTTTGGTTTCAGAGAAGTCCTTGATGATCCCGTCCAGCTCCAAAGAGCAGAGAATTTCAAGTGCTCTCTTGTAATTATGCTCCTTAACTCCAAAACTTCCATGGCAAAAACCATAACCCCATCTACCAAACCAAGGGTGTCCGTATGCAATGCCATGAAGAAGACGGAGCTCCATGGATCGTTTCTTCGACACATCTGCAACTGTTATTTTGCTGAAAATGGATATAAAAAAAATCATATTAGTAAATTAGTTATAAATATGGGAATAGGAAACTTAATGCTCTCTTTCAGTTTTTTACCGGGCTTGAAGGTTTGCACATATCCGATCCCAGAGGTCCATGATTTCCCTTCCAAACAGGTATTTCGAGCCTCCTTCCATTCCATTGATCCACAACAAGTGTCCAAAGCCATTGCAGTGGATTAAACCATATAGAAGGTGCGATTGAACATCAAAAACGCCCTCATCTAGTGGCTTGTTCCATCCATTGTCACTTGGGATTAAAAAATGATACTTCCTCTTTGTCACATAATGATTGCTCCAACCTAAACAACAAACCCCGTTCATTAATGAAACTCATGTGTTTGTGAAAACAGAAAAGTAATGGCTTTACAGAAAGAAAATCACAAGGACAGATGAAAACACAGCTCAGCAGAATCCTCATCAAATGGATCAAGTAAATACAATTACACCACTAAAAAGCAAAACTCCTCAGAATCCTCAAGTTTACACATCCCCAAATTGAAATCCATCAACTCAGTTCAGAAATCCACTTTCCTTCCGAAAATCCATTCAGAGTAAATAACTTACTCCAAGTGAATGCAAAAAAGTGAAAAGATTAGAGAGTTATAATTAATAAAGTTATGTAAATCAGATGCACAATCACAGTTCTAAAAAGCAGATAAGAACAAAACAAGCTTACATGTCAAGAAAATGTAAGCCATGGGGCATTTCGTATGTTTGGGATTAGTTTTTTAGAATTAGAGTTGTTAAGTCAAGTTCCTAGAAAAGCCGCAATTAACCAAAGCCCAATTCCTAAATCTACAACGTGAAAGAACAAACAGATGCGGTACAAATTGATCACAATGTTTTCAATCCCAGTTTATCAATGTAATTATATATATACATACATACATATATATATATGTGTATATTATATATATATATATATATATGAACACACAAATTAAAACAGAGAAGTAAAGACTTTACACCCCCAACCAAGAGAGAGAGAGAGAGAGAGAGAGAGAGAGAAGAGATTAAAGAAAAGAAAAGGAAAGGAAAGCAACTAAGAACAGATGTAAGCACATAGCCCCAAATTCAAATAGACCAACCCAAGTTCAGAAATCAGAGAAAACAAGCAAAGAAAAAAAAAAGCTCATGAATTAACAAAACCCAGATGAAAAATCAGAAGAAAGGAAAAACTCTTCAATCAAGAAACCCAGATGATATATTTGAGAAAATAAATGAAAAAAGGAACTCTTCAATTAAGAAAACCCGGATGAGAAAAAAGACCTGTGCAACGGCAGTGATCACAGTAGGGCTTCAATGGGGAGTTCTTAACTGTCTCTTCAATGGTGTAAAGAGGAACAACAAGATTTCGGTTCTCGTGAACAAGGAGAGTACACCATATGGGCATTCCAAGAACTTGGTAATCTTCGATTTCTGCGCATTCTTGAAGAAAAATCCGAACTTTGTCTCTGAAAGGGCAAATGACTCTTGGGATTCCAGTTTGGTCTCCGAATGTGTTGAAAGGGAAGAGCTTTGGCCTTCTCTTTCTCTTCTTGCAAGCTTCGATTATTGGAATCGACATGGCTGATTAAGCCTTCAAGATTTCGCTTCTTTGGAATCAAACTCTCTCTCTTTTCTTGATCATACGGTTTTTAAGAGAGAGACTGAGAGCGAATTATGCGTTTCGGTTCATAAGGTTTTAACTGATTCGAAAAATTCTGTTGTAGAGAGAGAGCCTAACGAGCCACTTGCAACTTGCTCTCTCTCTCTCTCTCTCTCTCTCTCTCGCTCACACTCCTTACTGTGCTTCGAATTCCTTCTTCTCTTTCTTTGTTTTTGTTTACCCGCCCAATTCTTTCAACTCCGGGGAGCGAATGACGATTTGACCAGGATACCCCTACTCATAATTGTCTTCAGGCCTCTTATTTTAGTCATTTAATGCAGAGAAAATTACATAAAACATCGATCACGGCACTCCTGTTATAACGGTCATCGTCAAAAACCGCTCTTTTATTGTTTATTTTTTTAATTTATTTTTAATTGTCCTTTTTACCCTTAATGTTTTTTCTTTTCCCTTTTTCTCTTTTCCAAAGCCAAAAAAATGTTATCAAATTTTGAGTTTTGGGTACAGTTCTTGCAGTTATAATTTTGCTTGACTAGAATGAACTCATGACGTCTACTTCCTCAATGAATTGCCTTCGGAGGCACAACGCTACTTCAATTTTCAAACTTACCTTTGGACCTTGTCATTCTAGGCTTGAATGCCCGCCTTTCTTTTTCCTTCAGCTCCTTTTTGAACGTACTGTGACCACTATAATTCTCTTCAGACGAAAAGAGTTAAGAAAGGATAAGCTGCACAGTCCCACTTTGCCTGAGAATGGTTATAGGTAGTGGTTCATAAGTAATGACACCACCTTTCAATGATATATGGCTTTTTGGGGTAAAGCCTAAGAGTAAAATCATGTAGGCTTAAGCCCAAAACAGACAATATTATACCAAGCAGATCTGGCTTCTAATGTACCAGAATAAAGGCTCATTAGTCATTTCAAAATTAAAAGACAACACATAGATTGTATAAAGTGAATTGATTTAAACAAACAGAATTATTAACCAAATTAATTCATCTTTTTGTCCTGCTCCAATATATCATCATCTATGATAATATATGCCAATGTTTTAATGCATCATGTCTAATATTCATAAGTAATGACACTATGTCTCAATGGTATGACCCTTTTTGGGGTAAAGCCTAAGAGTAAAAACATACAGGTTTAGGCCCAAAGCGAACAATATCATACCAAATAGAAGTGCGGGTCATTACATTTACTCTAAAGTAAGGGTAAATTTTACAAAACCTCCCGAACTATATCACATGTGTCAATATCTACCAAACTTTAAAATGTTTATATTGTGCCTCCTGAGATATAAAAGTTCTCCAGGTACACCCTTAAACTTTGAAACATTGTTTTTTAATGGAATTGCTGATTTTTCATTCAATTTAAGATTAAATATAATACTTAAGGATTAATGTGAATGTCTTTTTTACTTTAAATAACTAGTTGGCCAAGAAACTCTCATATATTTTGTCTTTAGAGGACTTACAAAAAAGCGAGAAACAATAAAAAATGTACCGTAATTCAAGTTAGGGTCTTAAAGGGTTTTGAATAAACTAATAAATTTATCCTTTTCCTCACTTTTCTGTAAGTCCTCTAAAGTAATGAGGGTAACAAGTATTATTTTGTCTAAAAAAAACACGTTTTAATGTTCAATAGGGGAATATACAAATATATTATAGTTCAAGAGGTACAATATATACGTTTTAAAATTTGAGGGCATTTTGATACAAATAATATAGTTTAAGAGGAATTTGTAAAATTTGTCTCCAGAATAATGAATGCATATTGGCGATAGGTTGAGAGTCATGAGAATTAAGCCTGGATGCTTTAGTTTTATCTCACTCTGACAAGCTTCAAATGTGATTTACAATGCGTGATCACTTAAATAAGAAACTCCCAGTTTCTAGATACTAGAAATTCATATTTAATTTGTAGGTAACCTTCAATTTAAACTCTATCTAAAATTCGTGCTTTCAGCTTTAGTGTTTATGGAGACGGACGATTCTGATCACTTGATCATCTTGATAACTAAACCTTATCTTGTTTGTAAAATTAAAACTCACAGGATAAACCTTATCCGTTAGTTAAAATCAGAACCAAGTTTAATTTCCGATTTGATTATCAAATCCATTCAAAGTGTTATAAAATAAACGACAATAGGAAACACCACGGGCATATGAGAAAACTCAAAATCCATTCAAACTCACAATAAGAAAGCGAAGAACAAGAAAACACGTAGAAACCTTAGAAGGCAAAAACCACGGGCATATGAGAAACAAATATACTATATCAAAAAGAATAGTATAAAAAGAGAAGGCATAATCGTCCATATATATATATATTTATATTTATAGTAGCATAACCCTAACACAATAGTTTTATGGGCCTATTGCCCTGTATCCTCTACTACCACCATATACTCTAAAAAATTCTCATAATTATAAGTCCACCACATATGTTGCGCTATGAGTTTTTCGGGCCGGACCAAATAGAATTTGAGTCATTGTACTCTAACAAAAAGCTTAACAGATAATCATGAAATCAATAAACACAATTCAAAGCTAATACTCAACGAACTTAGACATAATCATGCACATAGTTGACTTCTCTGAAGTCTGAGTTTGATCAAGATTAGAGATAAGCGTATCAAACTCGAATTTAAACATTCCAACCACTTTATCTTATATTTCAAAAGCAAGTTTGACCATACATGATGATAACAAGATTAAAATTTATTCTTATACTAACATGCAATAAAAGCTTAGAGCATTAAAATCATTACACAGGTAAAGATAGACAAGGTTTCTTAAACTTTAGGTTCTCCGACGTGTCCCCCTACTTCCCCTTCTCCTATTTTGTGTTGGCCTGAAGCAAAAAAGAGCATTTGCAATCCTTTCGCGCATCTTTCTTGAAAAACTCCACTCAATAGCCACTCCAACAAGCAGTCCACACACATATCCTGGCACGATTGTCATCCAATTAGATGCGAATACAGACTTTGAACGTGCTTCTTCATGATCTTGGGGTGTTGAGCTCTCAATGTTTTCACACTTCTTTGGTAGTGGATCCCCACATAATTCCAAGTTTCCTTGATATGAACTACTTTCAAATGTATCAAATTGGTTCCCTTCCGGAATTGGTCCCGTGAGCTGGTTCTCAGAAACATTCAAGTATTCAAGGAAGGTAAGCTGCTTCAGTTGATGAGGAATCCTTCCCGATAGCTTGTTTCTGGAAAGATCCAATGACTCAAGACTCACCATGTTTGCAAAAGACAATGGAATACTCCCCGTGAGAATATTGTTGGAAAGGCTGAGGACTTGAAGCCGCTTCAAATCGCCAATACAGTTTGGAATCTTTCCTTCAAAATTGTTACTTGAGAAATCAATCACTACAAAGGCTTCTTGGATCTTTCCGTAGGCCAATGCTCTTCCTTTGTTCATTATAGTGGCTGAGTAGGTATAGTTTAATGTCCAAGTAGTGGTCGTCGCGTTGAAATTTGTTTCAGCCTGCATGTAGGATGTGTTGCGCACTTCACCAGATTTCATGAACACCAGCTTTTTGAAGAACTCAGTAGGCAACA
>CAMOHE010026391.1:0-16641 GCA_946598075.1 Artocarpus hirsutus | reverse complement strand
GTCCATTTGGTCCCTTTTGCTAGCCCACAAAATCCTGTAACGATACGGTGTGCTTTACAATAATTGGTGACTTATGTCAATTTATTAGATTGGTTGAAAATTTGAAAGAATCAAATAATTCATGTCTGTTTGTCGGTTGAATTAATTTTGTAAACAAAATTAATTCAAGATAAACTTGTTGAATTATTGGAGTTAGATAATTCTTGTCTGTTTATCAGTTGATTTAATTTTGGATAAATTAAATCAAGATAAACTTGTAGAATTATTAGGAATCTATTTATTTTCTTAGAGATTATCTAGATAAAGTTGTTTTAATTAGATAACTTCTCTATTGGGTTATTTGAATTAAAACTGAGGCTTTATCCTATAGAATCTCGGATGGAAAATAAAAGATTCACGTGATTTTTATTTCGGCAATTTGGCATGCCGAACTTAAAGTTCGGCCTGCCGATCAGGCAAGTTTCGCCTGCCTATGAAAAAGTTCGGCCTGCCTATGCGCGAATTAAAAATCATACGTTTTCACGCATTTTTACGCGTATCTTATCCGATATGACTCGAATTTGGTTCTGTTTCAAATTTTTGAGACCTTATCTGATAAGGAATGACCCTAGACCATCAATAAGGAGTGAGTCTAATGAGTTATTAAGATCAATAGAGCGATTAAGAGTGATACTCTACTGGTGAGAATCTGAAACTCCCTGAGAGCTCTTGTTCACAAATCACGAACAATAGCTTTGGGTTCTCTCAATTGGTTGGAAGGAGAGTCACCTTGAGGAAGAGCTGTATGTGTGAGCCCACACTCACTCCGATCGTGGATAGAGAATAGCAAAGAAGACCAGTTGGTTGAGGCTCTTCTGGAACGTTACTTCTCTACATAGATTTCGGGAGCTTTTCGGCGTATACAAGGTTAGTAAGATCAGGTTAATTTGTACATATAGCATGTTAAACTTGTGTTTTAAAAAATACTCTTATTTAAAATTTTTAAAATTCCGCTACGTATTATTTTTCCAACAACGGCAACAAACATTTTTCTTAAACTTCTTGCGGTAGCATAATAGGTGTATTATATACTAATATGATTTCACTTAGATATATATATATATATATCACATTACATATTATGCTATATATATTATATTTTTTTTAACATGACAATGTAAGTTTCCTTGTTTACACGGCAAAATTGTTATCGTTATTATATATAGGCATGTTTGGTACGTCGGATTTTGAAAAATTGAATTAGATTAAATCTTAATATTTTGGTAAAAAAAACTATAAAGGATTGGATTAGATAAGAGCTGTCCAATCCATGCTTGAATCCCTTTGGAAGAGGATTAAGGAATCCCTTGCCAAAAAGTATGGGATTAAACATAATCTTTGTATATTGTAAAAATTTTTAAGGACATATTTACAGAAATTCATAAAAATTTGTGGTCAAATTATAATTTTTTAAAAAAGAAGGGATCAAAATATAAGTTTTATGCAACAAAAATATTAATAATAAGTATATTTTTGCCCTTTGAATGTTAAAAAATTACAATTCGACCCAAAATATGAAATTTTTTTTTACAAAAAGGCCCTTATCTGAACGACACAACACTAAACAACAAAATTGATTAGCTAAAATTTTATCTTATCTACTTAATACAATCCAATCTAATCCTTTAAGATTACCATATCCAATGTTATCTTATCCAATGCACCAAATGGACCCTATATGTATAATATAATATAATATATTATAAGATAAAATAAGATAATATTAATATAATAGACATAAGTTAAATAAAAAACATATTGTTATTATTACTGTTATTATTATTATTCTTTTGGGCATTACATATTATTGTGGTTCTTTGGATCATATTAAGCTATGTTATACACGTAATTATCATGGCATCCTAAATGCTATAAAGGTAAGAAAATGTGTAATAAAATTTATGTAATCAAGAACATAACTTTAGGGCATGTTGGGATCACATTTATAAAAAATTAAATTCATTATGCGTATCATCATTTTTGACATGAATATCTCAAGCAAATTGATCCCTTGTAGCTATCACTTGCAACATTACTAAACAAATAGTTAATTCACTTAGCATAAATCATAAATAGATAATAAAATATTACATTCTAATGTTAAATTTATGTAAGTATCTGTAGAAGAAAATGGTGGGTGTTACAACTATCCCCACCTTATAAGAGTTTCGTCCTCGAAATTCAAAATAACTATAGGTACTACGCTCTCATATCATCCTCGTACTCCCACATAGCCTCCTCTACTTGTTGGAGATATTGATTCTGTGACACAACGGAAATTTAAAAAAAATTATTAATCATCCAAAATCATACTCATGTTACTATAAACAATAAATAGAAATCTGATTAAAATATGCAGCTATTGATGAACCAGAAGCAGCACATCTGACCAATCAACGGAAAATCTCCACCATCCAATCGTCAACACTATGACTCTTCCTTCTAGCTATTGTGTGTCTGGGCACAACTCAATAGGAACTCACCATAGACTCTCTACCATAGCACTCCTTTTTCTGAATCAATAAACTGCGGTGTAGGGTCCTCTATTTATAGAGTTGGTTAGAGGTGGTAGAAGTCTGCCAATATTAGGAGAAGATTTTCTCACTCCTCCCACTGCTTTACATGCCAATTATAGAGGAATTATCCTCACTGCGCATGCCAATTATAGATAAGGAAGAATTCAAATTCCAACTAATCACAATGTAGGATTCTATGATTATGTGCATCATCTACAATAATTCCTATTCAAATAATTTTTAATAATTATGAATGATTATCCTTTATCCAAATTCAAATACAATTAACATTTAAATTAATTATTCAAAATAATTAATTATCACAAAATCCTAATAGTTAAATTTGAATAAATATTATCATAAACTTAATTAATTAAATAATTAATTTCATTTTTCTAAATTGCCCACCTGTAGGAGCCCATAGTCCAATAGGACTGGGCCAGGTGCCACAACCACAATCTAACTGGACTTTGGGCCTTGCACATTGACGAGTCTCGTAACCCCTCTAGCATAACCTTTTGTCTTACCTGTGGCAAACTATTCTACACAACTAGTAAAGAAAATCATGAGCTAGCATTAGGATCTGATGGACATATATTTATCAAGCTTCAATAATAATAGATAATTAATCCTCAATTTATTATCTATTTAATTATTAACTTTGGTGTTACTCCACCAAAGAACTAAAACTACACTCTTGATAATATATCGTATCATAAGACTTTGTATATTAGTCTTGTTTATGACCTCTCATGCATATGTGTGTCCCTATAGATTATCCATAATCGAATAAAGGATTAAGTTTCATTTTACCTTCTGATGATTTGGCCTCAATGTTCTATTATTTCACTTATTTGGAAAATTCCATTTATAACAAGTACCAATGGAAAATTATTTGATTACCACCAAGTGTCCAAATGACCAAAGCCTTGTTCTTTTCCAAATTCCTGAATAATGCCTTTGTGATGATAACATTTACTCTTTGTTAGAGAGATATGGATTTCGTCTCTCTAAATTATGCTCTCATCAAATATAGGTTGCATCTCCAACCTATCGACAATGGAGCCTTTGGTCTTCGAATCTCCTATCTTTAGCATATCAAAAGATACAAGTTATAAACATGGAGTCATGAATCCATTTTAGGATTAAGATTACACATAGATGACTGGCAAAGTGAATTGATTTAAGATAAATAGAATTATTATTAAATCAATTACACTTTAGGTCTAGTCTAGTGTGCGACCACCATTAGGTCTATCACACCAATGTACTTACCATGGAGTTAATCCACTCTGACAGCCTAGATAAATTGTCTTCTAATTAGATGTAGATCCCCATTATAATCTTATCATGTATAAAGTTCTAGCTAAATACATTGATTGTGGACTATACAATGTAGACTCTTTATCTTGGTCTCGTATCTATTATGTTTATAAACTCCACATATACCCAAACCCAAGATTCAGTTGTAATATTCATGCAATACTTGTTTGCTTAAATGCTTAAACATAATAAAAAAAGAAATATGAGGATCATTATTAACACATGACAGATTCGCACTATTATTTATTTATTTATGTAATCCATAATGTCAATAATTACAAAAAAAAAAATATTTATTCCTTCAGGGCACCAATCATAACAGTTAGTTGACGGTTAAAAAAGTTATCTAATGTATACTATATATTATAACTCTGGATTAGATGACTGTTTAGCTACCCATCATCTTATCTTTAGACGACGGTTCTAACTTTCTGTTTGTATTAGTGTATCTATGTACCAACAAGCACAGCTTGCAACTACCTTACTAAAAGACATATACAAGTCTGTTATGTAAGTTTTATTGGAGTTAGCATATTTATCTATATATATTGAGGACTTTAACGGTATGAGACCTTTTAAAATATAAATCTTTCAATGATGAAACTAAGTGGGATATGATTATATACATATATGGCATCTAGACGTTCTCATAGAAGTACCAAGTTTGTAAAAACTTTTGCTTCAGTTATTTAAATTAATTATTTGATACATATTAGTTCAAACTAGTTAATTTTTTTTACCATTTTATAATAACACACATGAGTCTTATGTTAAGTGCTAATTCTAATGCATGTGGCATGTGTTATATATATATATTAGTCAAACAGTACAATTAGCTGAATTTAGTTATCGTTTAATTTATTATAATCATTTCTTTTGACTTCTGGTGAGTATATTTTTTTTTACTCATTCAAAGTTAGTTACAAAATTACTCTAGTTTTCGTTATTATTGCTATGAATGAGAGCTTTATATAATGACAATAGGGAAAGTGTTGTTTTAAGTGTATAATATTATACTTATATATATCCCAATAGTCATTAGGCGTACTAGTACTTTCAGCTAGACAAGGACACTAACGCCTTCCATTAATTACTGTTTGTCCTAGACGAGGACACTAACGCCTTCCATTAATTACTGTTTGTCTCAACATAAGGTAAGTAGAAATTTATTTCAATTGCATTACAAGTTATTATAGTAATATATATGATTTACTTTATCATTTGCATTCATGGTATAAAGGCACATGTATAATTTTCCAAAGAAATCAACATACTATGAGAAAGAGACAATTTATGTGTACACAGTGTAGTTTGCTTATAAGTGGCCTTAATTAAGTTCCATGGGATAGTCTAGGACTCAAATGCTTTCATGGGATAGATCGGGATCATTTTTCAAACCTTTTTCATAGTTCTAGGATCAGGAGACTACAACATCTCATGGGATAGACTGAGGCACAATTGCTTGGTGAAGGTTCCTTAGTATGGATGCATGCTTTATAATAGGCCCGTGCAGGTGACTCGTGGTGTACATAACTATGCGCATATTAATTGTTTTTATAATATGGCAGGTACGATGGAAATTTTATGAGCTATACATGCCTCTACTTTGAGTTGCATAGTTTTTGCTTGCTGGGCATTATCTTATGTTGTTCTTGTGATGCAGATGATGGTACATCTCAGTAGTGTTTATTTGCAGGTTGACTAGAATGCTTTCTGTTCTCGTGACTCGACGTATATGGATAATGCTGACCTTACATGGGCACACTATTTTTTAAACACCATAATTTGGTACTTGCAACTATAGGTTTGTTATAAGTATGGTTTGGGCAGTGTTTCATTTTGAGATATAAATTCTTGTAAATATTTATCGTTGGCCTATCTTTTGTGAGTACAGGCTCATAGTTGCTTGTAAATTACAAAGTTTTCAAGAAGTTCAAATCTGCTCACTATTTTCTTAAATAATTATATTAGTTTGGATAATAATATGATGCCGTCTAGCTTAATTATACATTAGCAGTATAATTAAGTTAGGCGGGCATCATAAAAAGAAACTAAATAAGAATTCTCAAGTAAACAAGCGACCGAAATTAAATTCCTTTTGAGTTTAGGAACATAAAAACAATCTCGCAAAATTAAACTCCTATAGCTATCAAAATAAAAATAGACGTCTTCTACTGCTTCAGCCAACACTAAGGTCCCATCGTCCATCCATAACGTAAAGAGCTCATTTAGCATGCTTCTTGTTTGCATAGACCCTTGGAGAAACACAAACATAATTAATGGCCCTAGAATCTATGACTTAAGTATCACTTGATTCTTTAACTAAACACATTTCAACAATAAGAAGTTCACACTTACCTCCTTTAGCTAGAAAGTCCTTGCCATTATTTCTCATGTGCCCGACCTTCTCATAAAAGAAGCACTTGAGCTTCTTTGGGTTCCTCTTCTTCTTCTTCTTGTTATTGCCCTTGGTTGGTGAAACTAAAGATTTCCAGTTCTTAGCCTTTTGTTTTTTTCCATTCCCAAAGTTAGAATTAAAACTAGATGCAACCGCCAAGTTTGCCTCACCATTAGTTAGAGCTTCTCTAATTAGGTTTTCAAACTTCTACAATGGCTTCATCAATTTAATTAAGGTAACATCCTATCTATTGCTCAAATTATATAAAACTCTAAATGGGATGAACTTCTTAGAAGGAGTCTCAAAAACCATAGGCATTTGTTGTTCACAATTAATGTCGGCTCCATAGGTTTGAGCTTTAGCGAGGTAACCCATGACCAACTTCATGTGATCCTTCACAAATATCCTTGGTTTTTGTCTACAGTTAACAAGCTTTCAAAGAGTCCCTTGCTGCTTAGGCTTGGCCTCAAAACATGTCCTTAAGATTATCTATGTTTTGTCAAACAGTTTCATGATCTTCATGTTAAGCCTATAGCATGTTACTCATGCTAGCCATAATATAGTAACGAGCTTGATCGTTAGTATCCTTCCGGAGATCATTTGCTTAGATTTGATTGTTAGTAGACTCACCGGTGGGCATGAAAGGACAAGGTGCATACACCAAACATAAGCAAACATGCAACAATTTGGTAAGATACCACAAAGATATAAGCTGACATATAATGTGCTTATGTGTCATAACCTTGCAAAAATCATAGCTTCATAATGATATTTCCTAACTCAGAATTTAACAAGCCGCCTATGGGGTACTTGTCAGATTCAATTAGAAACATATATCCCATCTGATTAGTATATACCATATAAGACTCGTATTGGTTTAGCATATACTAATAATCACTTTTTTGGCCATTAATTTTATTAAAGGAGCTTCTAAGAGAGATAAATAATAAGATTAATTATCAGTGTTTAACCATCATCTGAACTACTTGATCCATAGTTTATAATCGTCATCTAAGGATGAACCATGATAAAACATGCTCAAGGAAATTATCCTTTTGAAGATCTAATCCAGTACTTGATGCAATACTTCTTAGATATCGGAACCATCATGTGTTACTTATGGACCAACGATAGAGGCTTTAGGTTCTCTCTTTGAAAACTTTCTCCCAACTCAATAGTTTAGAAAATAAGGTTTTATGTTAAAGCATGCCTGAACAAATTTTAATGAGTGGCAATTCCTATTCTACATGACATGTTATCAACATGCATGGCAAAACATATTATAAAGCAAATAAGCAACGTAATAAGAAATGCTACAAGCAATATAATAAATAATCAAAATATTATGGTTCCATCGTAGAGAAAAAAACGTCTACAAAATTTTAATTAAAACATGTTATCAATTCTTTATCTTGTATCTTCTCATTGTATCCTTCTTCATATGGTGTCAGTCTTCAATATTTTTATCTTTTGGTCATCATAAAATTTCTAAGTTTTCCTCAAAATTGTTTCTTTAAAAAAAACTTTCAAAAAAATTAAAAAAACCAATGCCTTGTCAATCGGTTCTATCCAATAGATCAGTTACGATGCCATGCCAGGTCAACTAGACTACCCAAGGGGTGGTCGACTAGCCTATAGTAGAAGCAAACCCAAGAGTAGTTTTTCTCAATTACTTTCCAAGTTTATCTTTTAATAACAATTCAAAAAGCTTACTAAATTATCAACACATAAAATATCTTAACTTGCGATCATCTCCATCTTCTAGTTCTGTCTTTAATATTTTAATAGAAAATTTACAACCAAAACCTACACTATTTTTTGGGTTACAAAATTTCTAAAAAATAAAATAACAAATTCTAGATGGTGATGATAAACTGCCATCTAATTACATGAAAAAACCTAAAAACACATTTTTGCCTCTAAGGAACTATAACCGGCAAAAATTAAGAAATTTAATTAACTATAATTAATTAATAAATATTCACTATATAATCTCATGACAACATATTAATATATAGAAACTTTAGAGTGCTAACTCTCTAAAAAATTTAATTCAAGCATAGGAGAGATTAAGATCACACAATTTATGTACATGCCATGATCACAACCTCCGTAAAACCATGTCACTGATACTAATTGTTGGAAAACAAGTATGCAGCAGGATTTAAAAAAAAATTAAATTAAAATCTTTTCCATAAATGAGTTAGACATGCTATATACGATAAATTAATAATAGATCTTACGTAACTTATAAAATCAAAATCACACTTCTGATAGCAAATCATTTGACTGAACTACTATTAAGAATGGCATCTAAAAGAGCCACAATAAACTAGTCTTCTTCGCTATTCACTTTTCCACGATTGGACATATGAGTGGGCACTCCTCATTTGATTCTTTTCTTGGTAACTTCTCCCCACAATCACAAGAGAATAAGAATTACTATTCTAGATGTTGAACAATAATTACTTAGAGCAATAGAATTTTTCTTTCTAGAAAACTCTTTCTAAAACTCACAAGTGACCTCTCTTAATCACAATAAACTATAAACCACATTTCCTATTTGTAGAGGTTTGATGGGGACTAATTCTTATAAAATTAGGCTTCAAAGTTCGAGTTTGGATCAAATCCTACAAATAAAAGTGCATTTGATAGGGATTGCTGATTGCTGATTTGGCAAGGGCGATTGATCACCGCCCTATACTAGGGCCGGTCCACTGGGCTGAGGTAACATGCCTTTGCTATGCATTTTTCCAGCTTCGAAGATCACCCGGTCTACCTGTTTGAACTAATTGGATAATTACTACTTTATTTGACCTAAGTATCTTTAACAAAGTCTTAGTTTTAATTCAAATATCCCTATACATGAGTTATCTGATTAAGTAATCATATACAGATAATCTCATATTCAAATAAAGTAGTTTAAATAATTCAACATATTTATTTTCAATCAATTCATAAAATTAATTCAACCATTAAACTAAAACGAATTAATAAAATCTAATTAGTTGGATTTTAAACCAATCTAAGAATTAACATAATTTAACAATTTGTCTAAAAAACACATTGTATCGTTATAGGAAAATATGTGAGATAACAAAAGGGACCTGATGGACATATATAAATCAAATTCCTATAATTATAAAATAGTATATCCCCGATGTGTACATTTTATAATTATCAACTCTAAAGCTATTATTCCACTAAAAGCCTATTATTCCACTAAAAGCTCAATGGTTCACTCTCAAACTATATTTAAATTATAAAACTCTAAAAAGTTAACCGTCTACAACATATCAAGTGTAACATTACCATAGGATATCCATAATCGGCTCAAGGATAAATTTTATTTTATCTTCTCGATTATATTTATTATATATACCATTGTCTCACCATTTCAATACTTACTATTCATAACTAATACAAATAGTATACCATTCAGTTCCATATACGTATCCAAATGGTTGAACGCTATCTTTTCTAATTATAGGATAATGCCTATAAGAGAATATCATTAACTCTATTAAAGAGCAATAGATTCGGTGTCTATCAATAACGAGTCTATGTTATTTAAGAGTCATGTCTCCTATATACTAGTATGCAAACCTTTATTTAATTTAGAATGTTACCCTTTCATACATAGAAAACACAAGTCAAGAATGCGAGCACATTGATTAATTTTAGGATTAAGATGTAACACACATGATGAATTGATTTATTTAAATCGAGTTATTAACTAAATCAATTTTTCTTTAGTCCTGATCCAATATATTATTACCAATAACTATATACCAATGTCTTTACTAATGAAGTCCCACTCTGACGGCCAAGATTAGCTATTACCCATTGGAGATGTATTCAATGTAATAATCTTAACAGGAATAAAGCGTCCATGTTTATTCCCTTGATTACCTTAAATTCATGTCTTCCGTATAATCTAATCATCACATGCATGATCTTAAATATTTAGATTAACAGTCTTAGATTTTTGTTTGCTTATAATATATTCAACATAGATGAATATATATAAAGAGGACAGTTTTTGATATATAATATAAATAATTCTATATTGATTAAATGTCCAAAACTATTACATCTTTTAATTTTTAGGCCACCTAGTCTAACAAGACTAACTCTAATAGATTGATCATTGAAACTTCGATATTGAATTCTTCTGTTGAAAGCAAGGAACCCACATTTAATAATGTAGTCAAAGCAAGGGCAGAAGCTGAACCAAATCTAGAGCAGAAGCTAACGAAGTAAATAACTATAGGAACCAAAAAGCTAAGCTAAGTTACATCCAACAAAGAGCCAATATAAAAAATAAAGACAAATACAATCTTAAAATTAGATAGAAAAATCTTCTAAATTACTATTACATTAAAGGACAGCAAAATCTTCTACATTTACTATTACATTATAGGATAGTAAAACTGAATCTTAAAATTCCTGCTTATAATAGAAATAAAAAAAATTAAACTCTTAACCGAATTAGAAAATTGTACAGATTTTACCAGATTCATTTGGTATTACTTGCTATCAAACAATAGTGCTCTGGCCTCTTCATATAACTTCTTTGGAAGACAAAATATGAATAGATTTTATGTCAATAGAGTACATACAAAACACATATTTTGATGGGAGACGTAAATTCCTTTTTTTAATTTTTTTTTTCCATTGTGGTGAAAAGTTGCCTACTTCCAAAAGTTAGTTTCTCATAACTCATTCAAATAATTGTGATTTAGCAACAAATCTTTTGGTTTATCTATAGAGTTCCTTCCTTCGTATCTTCTAGTGTGATAAGATTCACTCAGTTCAACAAATTCTGCTACTTCTGCTATAAGATTATCCATGGTTTCATTCCAATGGTACATGTTTAAACAAATTACTTTCTAATACTTCTTTCTCTAGTACTTTGTCGAATTTGTTTCTTAATATGTGCTTCAAACAATATGTGATATGCTGGTTTTAACTTCATTTCTTTTCGGTTCATCGGTGATGAAATCTATCTGAAGACATGTATGGCATATTATTCTCTACAGATTTAAAAATGGAAAAGCTTGAATTAGTTTTGCCTTCCAATGATTTGACTAGTTTCATCATGTTACATATAGTCCAAAAAATAACAGAAAACACGACTACTTTTCAAGAGTATTGCTACAAAACGAGTAATTAAAATTTACAACCTATATAGATAAATATATAAATGACAGAACTGGATGAGAAGATGAAAGTAATGTTGAGCATCGTAGAAGAAGACACTCGTTTTCCAAGAGAGTCGAAATATCAAAATCAATTTCATGCTATAAAAAAACTGTAAAATCAAATTTTTGAAGTAAAAAAAATTAAATTAGACCTATATAGAGCAAAGAACGAACCTGTAGCAAGTTGAAGGCAAAGTCTTGGTCGGTTGGAGTCGTGGGGGGCACGGCGTAATCGACTGGCGACTGTCAGAGTTGAGAGCAGCGAGCAAGCGCGGATGGAAAATTGGGATGTCGAGACTTTATTTTTAGAGGAGGTGTTAGTCTGCTGGGCAGGACAGAGCCACTGCTGGCCGGGACGGAGGCATGATTGCAGGGAAGCAATGGCAGTGGTTTAAAGGAAGAGGAAAAAGTCGAGGTTTTTTTTGGAGGGGGAGATCAATCGAATTGGAAGGAAGAGGAAGAAACAAATTTTTTTAATTCTGGGTCTAGCTTATTTTGGGATCTCAATGTGTTTTTTAAACCTTTTTATCAATAGGGTGTATCATATTGTTAGGAGCTTTGGAGAGTGCTAATGTGATGGTTTTGCTAATTATTGTCTGTAAACAACCTTGTCTATTCTTTTACTATAGCCTTGGCCGTTAGGGGTTTTAGGTAAGACATAGGGATATGCAATATGTCACATTTACTCGCTTACGGTAAGTGAGAGATTATTAAGATCAGTGCCTAAAGGAATAAATGCTCTAATAGTACTTATAGCATTTTCTGGTTAAATAAATAATAATACTAATATTTTATGTATTACCCTTATATTACTTTCACAGTAATGAATGTATATTAACAAACATATGATCCGTAACTATTAAAACTAAATCTTAGAATTGGGCATATATGAAATTTATATGTGAAAAAATTTAATTTAGAGATTAATAGTCTAAATTATATAGTCCGCAGTCTATATACAAAGCTGGGCACTCTATACATGACAAGGTTGTAATGATGATCTGCATCCAATTGGCGAGACGATTTATCTTAGTCATTGGAGCAAATTGACTCGATGGTAGACATATTAATGTGATAGACCTAATGTTATTGCAAACAGGACAAGACCTAAAGTTGAATTGATTTAATCATAATTCCATTTAACTTAAATCAATTTTTTTTTTTTATAATCATTTATGTGTTATCTTAATCCTAAAGTAGATTCATGACTCTATATTTATAGCTTATATCTTTTGATATGCTAAAGACAAGAGTTTTGATAAACGAAGGCTCCATTGTCGATATGTTGGTGATGCAACCTATATTCGATGGGTACACAATCCACACGCGGAATCTATAGCTCTCTAACAAAGAGTCAATGTTATCCTTTCAAAGGTACTATTTAGATATTGGAAAATATAACAAGGCCTTGGTTATCTGAATACATATGTTAACTGGATAATATTTCTTTTGTATGTGTTATAAAAAGAATGAATTTTCCAATGGCAAAATAATGGAACTATAAGATAAAAGAATCGGAAGGTAAAACAGAACAAAATCCTCCATCCAATTATGGGTAATCTATGAGGATACACATGATATGAAAGATCATGGACAAGAGTTATATTTTAAAAGTCTCATAACAAGCTATATTATTAAGAGTGCAATTTCAGGTCTATAATGGAGTGACACTAGAGTTAATAATTAAGCAACTAATTAAGTAGGGTTTAATTTAATTGTTATTATAAGAGCTTGATAATATATGCGAATTCCTTTATTATAGATTGGGCAAAAATAGACTACCACTAGTACGACAGAAGTATACATGAGTCAGACCACTAGGCTTGATGAGACACATGGGCCATAGTCTGTTCGATTACTAGTGGGCGCAGGCCCACTAGGAAATGGCGTTGCATCTGATTTTTCTAGAATAATTAATTATTTAATTAATTCAAAAAATAATTATTCAAATTGGTGATTAGGATTTTGGATAATTAATTATTCAGATTTATATTTAAATAATTAGTTTAAATCCTAGTTGAATTTGAATTTGGATAATGGTTGATTATTCACAATTATTTAAATTAGAAGATTATTTTGAATAATTAAATTCTTATTTAAATTGAATTGTTTGAATTAGAGTTATCCTAGATGATGCAGATAATCATAAATCCCTACACTATGATTGGTTGAAATTTTAGAGATAGATATCCTAAAGGTGGCACCAACTGTCTAGGAATAGAAGAGAGAAAATTTATCTCTTAATTCTGATAGACTTTTGACTCCTTATACTATTTCTATAAAGGAAGACACCCAGATCTTCATTTATTCTTAGACTGTCTAAGTACAAGTTAGATAATAAAACTTAAATTACTTATCTTTAGTAATCTTAGTTCCTTAACACTTGAGTGGTTGGAAGGAGAGTAGTTATGGAAGGGTTTGCTGAGTTACGCTAATACACACAGCAGTCTAAAAGGAAGAGAATAACATTGAAGATCTGACGGTAGAGATTCATTTTTAAAGAATTGTTTAGTCAAAAGTGTTATTTTCGCACTCCAACTAGTACATTAAATTAGATTTAAATTATTGTTTATAGTATCATGAGTTAGTTTCCTTGGTGTTTCATAACAATTTTTAAAATTCTACCGCGCCATAGATCCTATTTTTCCAACATATTTCTTCTATCACTTTTTCTTGCTCTTTATCTTTTCTCCTATTCCTCTATACTTTTATGCTCTTTCTTCCCTAAGCCTAGCACACCATTTATATGGAATTTTTTCTTAAAAGTTTTCTCCCACAAAGAATTCAAGAACACAAAGTATGAATTTATGTGTACATTGTTGTTATGGAATATGTGGTTTTTTTTTTTTTTTCAATCAATGAATTTTTGTGATATCTCATGAAACATGTTTTCTACGTTGGTAAGTTTTGGGACTGTTTAATTTCATGATGTTCATGTTATATTTAATTTTTATGGTTGTACGAGTTTTGTACACATTTATTAATTTTTTTTTTTGAAATATTTATTTCATGATGGTCAGTGAAAACATAATCTCTAAACTTCCAATTAGTATACAGAATTAATCTGATCTTATTTCATTCTAATTTTCAAATATGTTTTGTTATTATGTGTTAATAGTTAATGAAATTTTCATGAATTTTTTTAAGCATATTTTAATTAATATAAAATTTTGAATAAGTACTGTTTGTTGTTCATTTTATGCTGATAGATTTTAAAATGTGTATTATAAAATCTTTTCCAATTATAAAATGAAACTAAATGTTTCTATGAAATTTTATGATTTATTTTTTGAATATTTAGCTTTATATCATGTGTATATTTTGAGATAAAATTCATTGATCAATAAGTGCTCTGTGTTTTTTAATTTTTGCCTAATGTGTTCTATAAGATTTGAAAAATAGAAAACGATTTCTTAATTACGTTTTTCACAATTTTCTTTTTTTGGCAGTGTTTATTTATATGTTATCCATATCATATAAAAATTTTAGGATCATATCAATTATATTTGATTTTATATAAATTTTTAATGAAATAGTGCTCACTGCTTTGTAAGTCTGAAATTTATAGTACCTTTGAGTTCTAATGTATGTTTTGAAATATTTTGATTTTATTTTATGCAAATTTTTGGATATGTTATACTATTATGTGTCTAATATCTATTCTAGTTTTTATAGATTGTTTTATAAGATTTTTTATTTAAGCTGAATTTTGGAGTTTGGACTGCTTATTGCCAAACGTGTGTTGATAGATTTTGTTGCATGAATTAGAAAATTCTTTTAAATTATGAAATGACATTTTTTATGACTGATAAAAATTTTGAGGAATGTATATATGTGTTGGGTTTGTTCCTGTAAGTTTTAATCTTCTAAGTATATGTGAATTGTAAGATGTCAATCAAGGAATGTTTGATGGTCAGTCAGGTTTTGTGAATGGCATTTTGTTTGGTTGTATTAGAAAATTTTAAAATATATTTTATATTTGAGTGATGCCTCTATATATTAGCTATAATATGGATGAGGTGTTGCACTTTTATCATGCATTTATGTTGAGATTAAAATTTTTAAGTGTTTAATGGTGAAACTTTCTTTTTTTATGTTTCTTGACTCTAAGTGTATGTTTGTGATTTCACAAAGAATGGTATTGGATGGGGTAATAATGTATTGAATGATATTTTAAATATGAATAAAAATTTCATTTATTATGTGAATGATTGACATGAAAACTCTAAAAGACGAGCATGTTGAGAACTGTGGCTACGTTAGCAAAGTAAAGGTCACGTAAGCTAAACATCAAGTAAGTACATTCTCACCTATAGCAAGATCAAAATTTATAAAAAAGTTTTAGTAATATGTTTTATGATGATTTTAAGTTTGTTTTAGATCTTTCTTATTACAAAAACTCTCATTGCAATTAGCATATTTAATGAATGTTTTACGACAAGATTTATTAAAAGTTTATATATATATGTGTGTATCACATAATTAAGGCGTTGCACACCCAATGCTCATGTTTATCCCCCTAGTTGCACTGTCCCGCAAGGTGGACTTGTTATGTTTGGTCTGCGATTAGCTATGCCTCTCCTCTTGTAACAGCATGCCAACAATGTTTATGGTGCAACACTAAGTGCACTATTATGTTATGATTATGTTTTCGTATAAAGCTTTATGAAATGTTTTATTCTGTGAGAAAAGGAAGTGTACTTATTAAGATTATGCTTATTTAGTTTTATATCATGTTACAGACAAAGGTAAGAGTCAAGTTGAATAGGTGGAGGACGAAGATGAGCAAGTGTATAAATAGTGCTGGATTAAAAACAGAATCACATTGTGAAAAGAATTTAAAACTCAAACAAGATTTAGGTTCTGCACTTATATTGGTTTAAGACAGTTTATAATATATGTCCTCTTTTGGACTTATACTTACTTTTGGATTGTTTTATATTTTTAGATGTTTGGTTTCATAAAGACTATGATATGCTTTCATTATTATGATGTGTTAAACTGATTGGATATTTAAGTATTTCTTAGGAGTGTGGGAAAATAAGTACACAGTAGAAATTTAAATTTTTTTAAATAAAACTTTTTTTTATAAAATGAGTTAGACATGCTATGTAACAAATTAATGAAAGCTTTTTTGTACTTAATGAATAATTAATGAAAG
>CAMOHE010026390.1:0-21581 GCA_946598075.1 Artocarpus hirsutus | reverse complement strand
TAAAACTCATCAAAGAAAATCATGTATCTAGACGTATTTATTTTTTTTTACCATTATTTGTATCTTTTTTTCCCCTATATTGTTTTCACAATATAAACTATGGGTTATTAATAAAAGGAAAAAATAAAATTTAATGTTCAAAAACACGAACTTAAGGTATTGAAATGATATTTTTGAAAACTATAGTGTGCTATTTTGATATTTTCTAAACAACATGTTACCAATGTAAAGTTTCTCTAAAACCTAAGGTAACCAACATGATATTGCCCAAAAAAAAAAGAAGAAAAACAAAGTTTTGTCGGGGTAATGGGTTCCTTCTAGACTATCAATTTAAAACCTTACTTTAATTAGTAGTCATTGAGTTTAGTAGCAAGTAAGGGTCATTCCCGCAAATGATTGGTTTTAAATAATTAATTATTAATTCATTTAGTTAAATAAATGAGGGGTTTGTTTTAATTCACTAAATTGCTTAAAATTAAATAAAACAATTAAAGAAAACAAATAAATAAAAATAAATAAAATTCAAAGTTTGAAAACAATAATAGTAAAATTGGTTGAAGGATCAATCTCCACCTCTAGACAATGAAATTATTAAAAAAAATTTATAATATTATCTTTAATTTCTTATAGAATTTAACAATCGTAAATAACAACAAGCTCTGCTATCTCAATCTTTCCTTACAGTTTAGATTTAATAAGACAAGCGCTCTATTAAACACATTTCTATTAAACAACCTAGAACAAGCTCTCTAAATTTAATCTAATAAAAGCATTAAGTTGAGAAAGAAGGTTGATCAAGACAACAATCACACAAGCTTTGGATTATTTAACCTAGATTGTGTCTACATGCGACTATATGAAAGCTTGTCCACAATCAATAATATCAATTTGCCACTAATTAATAAAAATTCAAGACAATTATGTATCAAGATTCCTAGTCTAGCAATAGATAATTCTCATGCAAAAATGGTTGTACAACCAAATAAAACAAGAAAATAATTTCAAGCAATTTAATTAGAAGAACATAAACTATCCATTGAGAAATTGGAAAATAATATCAAAACATTCAATTATAATTCCATGTGTAGGGTTTTGATATTACCCTTAAGTAAAAAAAAAAAATATTAGTTAACGTAATTATAAAATTAAACAATGAAAAATAAATTAACATCATTCTGAAGTTCAAAAGAAACAATGAAAAGAATAAAACGTGTTATCGGTCTTGAAGAATTCTTCACGTATGCAATTCTCCTTGAATTTCAATTAATTCTCCTCCAATTCTCTCTATTTTATCTCTAAAAGAGTGGCTAGAGTATGAGGGAAAAACTGATGTTTAATTGAGTTTTCAGTTAGGTATTTATAGGCTTATGTTTTGTGAGTGCAAAGAGGCAACTTTTGGCTCAAAATAGATCTTGCACGAAAACAAAACTGATGGGACGCACAAGGACGAGGGCTTCTTGGCGTGGCTACACAGGATCAAAGGCGAGCTAGGGTGCTTTCAAAGTCATGCAGCTGAGAGAGATGCTAGGCGTTAGGCTACACTTCCTTCTTCTTACGCACAAAAGGGCGAGGCTGGTTGTGCATGGGGGAGCAATTTGGCTGCATTTCTTGTGACTGCGTGAAATTTAACTGTGTTGTGCCTGCTTTTTGCACTCGGACATGGCTGCGGTGCATTTTGCTTGCGAAGGCACGCTAGTGTCTAGCCACAAACTCTATTTTTGGCCCAAAACTCTTAAAACTTTAATTTTTGCCCCCGGTTGACCTCCAGACCCTATAGATGATATGATCAAACTTTAAATTTAGCTTCTTTTCATCTATTTTTCATTTCTTTGCCTTTAAACACCTACAAAACACACAAACCACAGTTAAAGCACAAAATACTCAAGAATTGGTAAAGAAATATAGGAAAATTAATTAGAAAATTATAATAATTAAAGCACTTATCACGGGGTGTTAGAGAGCTTGAACAAAATCAATTGATTGTGTGAATGGGTCCTACTACGAGGCTGTCATTAACATAACAGATTGCAAATAGTGCAATGAGTTAGATTAATTATAGTGCACGACAACATGCATATTAAGGAAATGATATCTAATTAATGCAACAATTACCACCCTATTTATGATGCCAAGATTTGCAAATTTAATATAATAAAATGAGCCTCGGATAACATGCTGAAATTTTGGCCCATTTTCTACTATAAATTCAAAACCTATCACCAACAACTTTGTCCAATTCTTTGTCCATCAAATAAATTTTTGACACCTCGGTATGCGTTCAACAGTACTAACGGGAGATGCAACGGTGTTTTGTGAAAGATCTCTCCTCTGAAAGCAGTAACCATTGAGTATTTTTTTTTTTTTCTGGTTCTCTCTTTCTTGGAACCATCAGCTACTCTCTCAAGAGTCGGTTTTGGTTTATATATTTGATTAAAAAATTTAAATGAAGATTTAAATTTCTATGAGAGAAAATACTATAATAAATTAATTCAAACTGTGATTTAAAACACGAACCAAATAGACTCTCTCTCTCAATAACCTCTCTCTCATCTTCCCCCTCTCATATTCTTTCCACTTTGCATATCAGAAACCGAAATGGGATTGTTTTGAATAGACAAGTTTATAGTAAGGATGAAGAAATAGGTGAGAACCATTCGGTGTTGCCAGCCGTCGACAACAGTGGCGGCAACAACTTCTCCAACTCTGACAACTTCAAATTTTAAGATGTTTATTTATGATTTTGGATTTGGTACTCTTTTTCTTATAAGTATGAAAACGGGTTCATACTTCTACAGAGTATTTGAAAGAGTGGTGAAAACTAATGGTTGAACTATTTTTAATATAGCATATGAGAGCTTTATACTGTAGTAATTTTTTAATTGTTACCGTAATATATGAGAGCTTTACACTGTTTATAACTAAGTTTGTGGTAAAAATTGAGTGATTAAAACAGCTTCTAAATGAGGTTTAATTGGCCTTCTAAATCAAAATTAAAATATAGTATGTTTTAGATTTTAAATGCTATCAATGCTCTATGCATTTAAGGTTGAGTTAATAATAGTGAAAATTGCACTGCTGATGTTTGGCCTATTTAAAAAGTGATTTGTTGATTAATATTTTTTTTCTTAACTTAGCTGAACCCAAACTCTTTAAAATGATGCAAAACGATGAATTTAGCTAACAAATGTCAATTTAGCGACTAAGTACCATGCAAATGACTTTTTTTCAAGGGTGTTTCAGTATAACAACAATTGTTTATTACATATTCAATTAAAAATTTAAAATAATAGAAAAATATAATAAAACGTTAAAAATATAAAAACAAAAACAAAATAAAAAACATCAGATAAAAAACAAAACAAAAAATCAAATTATATTAACAGCAAAAACAAAATCAAACACCAGCTAAAAATCTGATCATATCAAACAAAAACATTAAAATCAAAATCAATAACAAAATCGAAAACAAAAAAAAAAAATAGACACGAGAAATCCAACCTCCCCCCTTGGCGCCAACGACCCGCAACCATGGGTCCCACCCCGTCGCATGCCGCCCAACGTTGTCGCCCAGATTCCAGGGCCTACCAATCCTCACTCTTCTTCTGCTCACAATCCCCACTCTCTCATCTCTCACTTTCATCTCTCTCTCTCTCTCCTTCAGTTCATCCCCACATCCGCACCGGATCCCCGCCATTCAAGCGCGGGCAACCCTTGTTCTAGCGACGGCTGAGTTTCGACGATCCTTGTTCTTGCGGCTAGTGCGGCAGCGGAGCTATATGCTCGACATTGTCGCAAACCAAATTCTCTATCTTCCCTATGAGCCCACAACTCCCTGAAGTCAGATTTGCCCCAAACTCATGGGTTTGTGATAAAATAAAAAATAAAAAATAAATAAAAAAAAGATGAATTGTCGGTCTGATATCTTTCTTGATGGGTTTGGCCAACATCGTCACATGACGGTCACATAATCAAAAAATGAAAAAAAAAAAATTGACATTTGTGGGTTAAGTTTTTTTTTTTTATCCTTTTTGAAAAATTTGGAGTCAACTGAGTTAAAAAAATAAGTACCAAATGAATCATCTTTTAAATAGTTTAAGAATTAGACAAACAATTTACTTTTAATAATATTAAATGCAATTAATGTTTTAGATTTACATTCGTTAAAGGGAAGGCTCTAAATTACAGAAGTGTAAATCACAAAACACTATTACTGTTGTGGCCATCTAGCTTTGGCCTCGGATGGTTTGGAAATTTTAGATCCCAATTTGATGATTGGGGTCACGTAGCTTAAGAAATAATCGATGAAATTTTGATGGAAAACCAAAAAGAACAGGGAATAAAAGTCGAAGCCAATAAAAGGAAGCCTGCAGATGTACTTAAAGTTTGGTTTGTCCTGAAAGAAGAAAAGAAGATGGTTTTTGACTTCCAAAACTGCACAAAAGAGCTTTTGCTCTGTCATGATATTCAATCGTTTATATTGATGGATGCAAAAGAACAATATTCAGCCGTGGGTTTTAGAGAGAGAAACAGAGGACAAAGAAAGTAGTTTTGATTCCTTTTGGAAGAGGAAAGTGGTTTTTTTGGCAGATATGGAGGTCCCACATTCGTTGTCATAGATGTGTTGTCAAATCAAGACAGGTAGAAAGACAAGTTCTTTTACCACTACCCCAACTGAACTACGATGATCATCCCTATGCTACAATACAGAACCTATCGTTTGTCCCCCTATCTTATTTACAGCTGTGGAGATTGATCTGAATGACTAGAACACAACTTCAGTTTTTATTCTTCGGTAAAAAGTTGGGATACCGTAGACACCCCGTACAAAGATAAATAACCCTGGAACCAAAATAGCTTCTCAATTTCACCCTCCATTCCAGGCTTTCAGACTCCGGCTCCGGGAAGTGCTACATTATTATTGTTGCTATTATTAATATTATTTTTTTTGCGAACTGTATTTATCAATAAGTATCATTATCCGTCAACAAAATTTCTGATCTCACAATCTTAACCATCCACAAGGCAAAAGGCGTGGAGCATTTTTGAGAACAAATGAACATATTAAAACAAAATTTTCTTTCACTTGTTGCATATATGGGGAAGAAAATTGTTTATTTTTGGAAGAATAGTCGGAAGATACATGCCAAATTCTCCTCCAACAATCTCAGCGATCTATGTTTGGTTACAAAGCTACCTAGATGCTGATCTCTCACATTTTGATTACATGGTTGCCTCTCAAACAAACCTATCAAGAAATCAACTTAAAGACGAGTATCATGGGGAAAGGATTCTCAATAGTCCATGCCACCCATGCCACCCATGCCGCCCATGCCGCCCATCGCCGGAACCTCCTTATCATCCTTTGGAAGTTCTACTACCACAGCTTCCGTAGTTGTCATTAAAGATGAAACACTGCAAGGAAAAGAAAACAAATATGAATACGCAAACAAAACCGAAAGCTGAACATTAGCCGAAACGCGAAAATCAATCAAGATGAGTTCCTATACTTACCTAGCTGCATCGACCAAAGCAGTCCTAATAACTTTTAGGGGGTCTATAATTCCGGCTTTAACCATATCAACATATTCACCTGTTCATGCAAAAGGGTAAGTAGAGCCCAAAAAAAAGTACAAGTATGTAGAACTGCAACAATTTTGCTGTGAAAAAGAGGAAAGTGGTGACGCGCATACTGACCTTTGGCTGCATCATATCCAAGATCGGGGTTGTCTTGCTCCAAAAGCTTGCCAACAACAACAGCACCCTCAACTCCCGCATTAGCAGCGATTGTGTGCACAGGTGTCTGCAGGGTGCACATAAATAAGGTTTATAACAAAAATAAGATCCGCTGGTACTATTCAAACATCTGGCCACCTACAAGTCCTTTCCAAACTACGGAAAAGATATAGATGCTAGATGCTACCAGAGGTCATTTGCCGGGGTGAGTAAATACTAAACCTCTTTCCAAGGAAAATTGCCATTCATTAAAGCTGCTTTAAGAGATACCACAAGAATTTTTGCACAAGCCAAACACAAAAAACACTCTGAATTCTTTACTGATAAAACATTATCTTCTACACCAATACGTACCTTCAGAGCATTCTGAATAATCTGAACACCAATCTTCTGGTCGAAATTGGCGGTTTGGAGCTTTTCCAACTCTTTCGATGCATAAAGAAGAGCAACACCACCACCTGTAAAAGAACCGTGTAAGATAGTGCTAAATCAATTACCAAAAAGAAAATCAGGAAAGCGAATGACACAAGTTACCTGGTACAATGCCCTCTTCCACGGCTGCCTTTGTGGCATTTAAAGCATCTGTTACTCTGTCCTTCTTCTCACCAACTTCAGCTTCACTAGCTCCTCCGATCTGCAATAAGAGAAAATTTCACATTTTTTTCATCCACCAGCTGTTCAAAATGTCTTATAAATACGAGTTTAAGTGAACAATGTAGCATATGTATAAGACACTATGGCAAGATCATGAGCAGACCTTCAACACAGCAACACCACCAGAAAGCTTTGCCAACCTCTCCTGTAACTTCTCCTTGTCGTAATCAGAAGTGCTCAACTCAATTGCCGACCTAATCTGTCATTGATAGTGGACAATAAACATTTTAGTAATCAATAAGTAGCAGAGCTCTCAACTTATGGAATCACCAACAGCCGATCCACAAAACTAAAGGGGGAGAAAGGCATGGGCAGCAAAACAAACCTGTTCACATCTTTCCTCAATACCTTTCTTGTCACCAGCGCCATCGAGAATCACAGTGTCATCCTTTGAAATTGTAACCTACGACACAGACCAGTATGCAATGATTTTTACTAACACATCAAATTCCAACAGAAAATTGCTTGTACAGAACGAATAAACCATCAATGAAGCAACCATAAGAGCTTCTAAGCAAGCGTAACTTGAACCACACAAGAATTTACCTTTTTGCATGTGCCAAGCATATCCAAATCCACTTTTTCAAGATTCAGACCAAGCTCTTCGGTAATGACCTACAAAACAGCAGGGAATGACGTCAGGAGTTGAATCAACAATGTAAAGTTGAGGTTCACTATAAAATATCAAGTGATGATAACAAAAATCTTGCTTACATCTCCTCCCGTAAGAATGGCAAGATCCTGCAAATTAGCTTTCCGGTTTTCACCAAAACCAGGAGCTTTAATGGCACAGATCTGTACGAATGCATAAAATATTATGCACAGGCAAACAAAATGCAACCGAAAAGGATAAGAGCACAAAAAAGTTTCCAAAGGAAACCTTAATTCCAGCACGAATCTTGTTAAGTATGAGAGTTGCCAGGGCATCACTTTCCACGTCTTCTGCAACAATCAACAAGGGCCTTTGTCTCTGAAAAGTAAACGAAAAGTATTCTCAACCATTCTATAATCTTTATAAAACTAAATCCAAATGAAAGCAATAACTAGACAACTTCTCACCTTTAAAGCCAATTCCAGGACTTTAACCACAGCATTAATGCTTGAGATTTTCTTCTCATGAATGAGAATTAGAGGATCTTCCAACTCCTGTAAGCATATAAAATGGATCCCATGTAAGGACAAGAAACAAAAAAGATCCTTAAGATATTTCAAGAGCCGTGGTAGAACAATTCCATAATGCGTGAGGTGCAGAAATTTCAAGAATGCATGCAATTCAGTCATTATGAAAAATAAAGATAAAAACTTACACATTTCTGTGTTTTCTGGTTTGTAATGAAATAAGGTGATATGTAACCTCTGTCTAACTTCATTCCTTCAACAACTTCCAACTCATTGTACAGAGTTTTTCCATCCTGCAAAATTCAACAAGATTTAGACGTACTGTAACTTACTGAAACATAAAAATCAAACCACCCTCTACTTCTACAGAGTAGAAAAAGCATGGTTAGACAATCAGAAGCATTACAAAAGTTCCGTGATTAATTAATGCAAAAGTTATGCATGACGAAACATCAAAAAGAACGGACGCAACTTAACTTGTCAACTGGAATAGTTAAGATGAGAAGCAATTAACAAAACCCAAATTTTGTTCCTTCACAACTAAAGGGTATAGAAACAGTCCTAAAGTACACTAGGATAGGAAGAAACTTACCGAGATAGTGATCACTCCCTCTTTGCCAACTTTCTCCATTGCCTTTGCAATCAATTCACCAATTTCTCTCTCTCCATTTGCGGATATTGTTCCAACCTATCAAACTCACAAAGACAATCATAAGTCCCTATAAAGACTCCCCTTGAGCAGCAAAAAAGAAACAATATTAGACTTTGCACAAACCTGTGCAATCTCCTCAGAGGTGCTGATCATACGTGCTCTGCTCTTTAAGTTTGTCACCACAGAATCAACTGCCATAGTAATACCACGTCTTAGATCCATGGCATTCATCCCAGCAGCAACTGACTTGCATCCTTCCGTGAAAATTGCGCGGGTAAGGACTGTCGCACAAGTTGTCCCTGCATGCCACATAAAAGAAATCCTTGGTACTCATCCAATCATAGGGTCAAAGTAGTAAGGTCACATAGAATTAGAATCCAAAGCTTTTGTCATGTCCATCGAGCCCTTTTGAAAAATAACACCTAATGTTCAACTACATGGCAATGACAGAAGTATTAAATCAAGAATGTTGTTTGAATCCCAATGAGAGATTACGAGGCTTACCATCACCAGCAACATCGTTGGTGGCATTTGCAACCTGCTTCACCAAGCTAGCACCAACGTTCTTAACCTTATCCTTGAACTCGATGCTCTTAGCGACCGTCACACCGTCTTTTGTCACTTTAGGGGCACCAAAGCTTTGTTCAATAACCACAGTACGCCCCTTTTATCACAACCAGAAAAACAAGAACCCATATGAACTAAATGACAATATTTCAACAAGCAACAAAGTCTCCCTATCTATCTATGCAACAAGTAGAAAATCAACAGATAGAGGATGGCACAAAACAAAACGAAGAATAAAGACGAACATAACAGCAAAAAATAAAAATTGGGATTTAGTGAAGTACCTTAGGACCCATGGTCACTTTGACTGCATCAGCAAGCTCTTCAACACCCTTGAGCATCAGGGCTCGAGCCTCCACACCAAATTTTATGTCTTTTGCCGCATAATTTCTGGTCCAACTCAACCTACTGCCAATCTGAACCACCAAAAAACAACGTTCTTTTAACAACAGATATGATCACAAAAGAAGAAAAAATTGATATTTCTCTTGTTTGTACTAGTAATCCAATAAACCCATTAACTGAATAACATCAGCTCACCTGCTGTGTTGCATTCCTAGCAGTCCTGCAAAGCCGAAAAGAGAAAACCAGCTATCAGAATTCTGTTTAAAGGACCAAAAACAGCTTCCATTTCTATTCAGTTATAGAGCCAAATTGACTAAGCGAGTCCCAATGACAGACTTGTTACACGGGTTATTGAAGATCCATATATCAGCAACATTTATGTTACCGTTGAAATTGTTTATGCTCACACATTTTCTCGGCAACCAAACAGGACAATAAGGACCAAAAACAAGAACTCGTCACATCAAAATGGGAATTGGGATCCTACCTAGCTTTAGAAGCGAGGCTTGTGGCGTAGCGGTACATTTCGTCGGATTGCGGAGATCAAACGGAAGGTGAGAAAGACAGAGAGAGCAAAGAGAGACAGAAAGATTGAGAGAGAAAAAGAGAGAGAATACAATAGAGCAGGGGAAGGAAGGGAGAAATGGGGGGTTTTCTAGAGGAGGAAGAAGAGTCTAGAAGCAGCCAGAGCACGTCTAGGGTTTAGGGTTTTATGAATTACTATATCTTTTTTCTTTTTCTTTTCTTTTTACCCAAAATGGGAGTCTGACGTGGTTTAAGGTCTTTGTTCTTTCTCTTCTTTTCTGATCTGCAAAGTCCCAGCTGGCTTACGAGCTGCTGCTGGTGTTTGTGGTGTCTTGTGGTTTTCTTTTTTAATTAAATAAAAAAAATAAAATTCTAATTTAATAAATGGAAAAAAAAAAGTTTGTTTCTCTATTTTGAGATTTAGGTTGAGAAACTAGCTAGGAATTTTCTGATGAAATATAGGGGTTTTTGTTGTCAAAATTTTTAAAAATATTTTCGCATATCTTTTAAGGCAAAATTTTCAAAATATTATTAACACAATGTTAAAAAAAATTATTTTTTAAAATAAAAATATTTTCATTTATTTTAAAAATAATACCAAATGGTTACAGACTGTTTCTATTTTTTTAACTCTATTTAAATCGTGAATTTGAGAAAGCAAATGCATATCATTTCTCCATCAAATTTTGATCCTTGGAAAAGACCAAAAGATTCTAAAAGACAAAGACGAAAATAACAAAAATTAGGAAAAATAAAAAATTAAACAAAAAGTTCCCTTCTTGCACCCCACCCCTTCTCCTAATCTGACCCCATGCTGTGGGAGATGCTTAATGCCAAGGTCATCCCCCCTTATTAGAATTTGGCGTGTCCCTATCCGCTCCTCCAATAACCCACCCTCCTTTGCCCTTAACTTTGACAACCAACGGTGGCGGACATCCACCAAGTAGCAGGAACGAAACCCTTGAGAACGTGGTTTTCAAGGTTTCCTTGTCGATGGAAGATTGAGGGTTAGGTGGTGGTAAGTGTTCTTTCTTTTTTCAAACTGGTTATTTTTTAAAATGGGAGAATTTGTCGTAGTGCGTCAGGAGGTGCTTCAATTGTACGGAACTTATTGAGGTTTTAGTGACATGTTCGGCTGATATGTTGTGCTTAACGCATATATATATATATAATGACACAAACAGTGGCACTAAACATGTGTCCTCCAAATAAAAGTATTCATTTTTCTAATAAATAAATAATAATATATTTGTTGAAATAAAAGGACCTTTTGTATAAAATGGCCATTGTATTGCATGACTAATCTCCCACATGAAAATGTTGCATTGATGACCTCTTTTGTTATTAAATGTTTTTGACTTTTTAAAAATGCCCTTTAGAAATAAAAAAAGAAAATAAAATGATATCTAAAAATAAAATAAAAAGAAAAAAGAAAATAACAATATCCCCTTCTTCCTAAAAAAAAAAAAATCCTCCTATAGAAACCCATCCAAAAACCATCATCTCTCTCCACCACCATTCCCCACCGCCACCATCCTCCCAAAATCGTTATCCATGAACTCCAATGAACATTGTCCATCATATTTAAACTCTGAGTGTTAATTTCTAGCAACATGGGGAGAGAAGAGTTCCGAAACTTGACAAGACTCCTTAGATTTTAACAAGTTAATCACTTAACTTTAAAATCTCTTGTATTTGCCTTAATTTGTTGTTTAAAGATTGGATATTCATGCTTAAAAATTTTAATTTGGAAAAACAACAATGATTCATCTTATTTTGCACCATTTTTTTACCTACAGAGTTCGAAATTCAAAGAAAACCGTCGTATGGATGGTACACCACCAATGAGTAGAAGACCCATGAGGCTGAACAGACAAACTAAAGCGGTCAAAAATAAGACGAGTTTGGTCGGCTGGCCTAGATTTTGGTCTTTTCAATCTTCCTTTTTTTCATTTTTTTGATAGTTAATATTCTTGAATAACAATATTTATTATTATCTTTTGTTTTTATAGGAAAATCCCTGATATTATATAATATCGATAAAATGAGGTCGAACATGATGAAGGCAAAGACAAAATAAGAGAACAAAACAAAGAGTGCAACATTGAAAATGATGAATTAAAGGCAATCTTCCTGATATTATTATAATGGATAAATTACACTAACACTTTCTCTGTTTTACTTAAATTATAGAGATAATTCTTGGACCAAAACTAATTATATTAACACCCTTCGAACTTATATATGTTACATTTTTACTTATAATGACAAATATACCCCTATAAGCCCATCCATTGATTTAAAAACATCAAATTTTAGCCACTGATCTTAAAAAAAAAAAAAAAAAAAAAAAAAAAAAAAAAAAAAAACCCTAACTAATCTCACCTAGCTAAACAACCTCTTCCCCACAACCCAGCCAAATAGCCCTTCCCCTACAACCCAACCCCCATTGCCGGTAGCTACACCCAATCATCCCATCGTCGACACCACTAGTTGTCGTGGTCATTGCATGTCGGCCCCTACCCATTCACGACCCTTGTCCGTTGCCCCCCACCCAATCGCAAGCCTAGCCATTGTGGCCCCCGCTCATTGGCCCCCATCTCCGAGTCGTGGCCCCCGTTGTCCCCTACCCCATCAACCCTCCCATCTAGTCACCCCCCACACCGTTGTGCCTAATCTCTGCCCTCCTTCCCGTCGCGCCCGACCTGCCAAGCCTCTTTTTAATCAAGCCTAGCCACCCCCGTCAAGCCCCGCTCCTTCTACCTCGTCAAGACTCCTACCCTGTCGCACCCCTAACCCTGTTGTTTTGCATCCCCATGCCCCAACCAGAGAAAGAGAAAAGGAGAGAAAAAAATGAGAGTTTTTTAATTTTAAGATTTTAAAAGTTTAAAATCTGATTTTTTTATTAAAAAAAATCAGTTTTTCATTTGTTTTGTTTTATAATTTTGTTATAATTTTTTTAATCTTTTATGAAAAAGTAAAGGGGAGTATTATATCTTTACTTACTAATTGAGGACTTTTTTCCTTAAAGCAATTGTGAACTTTTTTTAGACCATATAACTTTAATATTTATATTTTATCTTATTTTAGACATAATTATTATCTTTGGAGGAAAAAGAAAAACATGTTAGTGGATAAATAATATTTATATCATTTTAACTGTTACAAATTTAAATTTTTTTAATAATATTACTATCAAAAAGAGACTTTTCAATAGTAAAAAAAAGATATTCTCTGCCATTAGAGTGAAATTCATTGGTACAAGTGCGTTAAGATTGTTTATTTTTATTTTCAAATATCATAGAAGGGTAAAAATATCATTTTTAGGTGCATGAAAAGCTAAAAATATTTTTTGATGGATGAAGGGTCATTTTTGATATTTCAAAATACAATTAATGGTCAACTAACAATCAACTAACAGAAAGGGACTTGTTGATGCTTACTATTGTATGGCGGCGGATCAACACCACGTGTGGCTACGCATAGTGGAGAACTCTTCCCTGTTCGTCTATGCCTGTTCGAGCGAACCTACAACAAGAGGAGGGACGCTTTGGAGGCAAGAAAAAGACGGGTTAGTCAATAGACAAAGGCTCTTCGATGCTCAAGGCAGGCGTTGCTCGACAGAGAACGGGAGCTTGTTAGGTGGGAAGGAGCATGCTTGCTTGAATGCAATAAATGCACTCTATTTATAGGTTATCACTTGAACCGGGTGTTAGGTGGGCTTTGCCTATAACCCGTATGTCACATCAAGACGTGTCAGAAGGCAGAAGATAAGTGTCATGCCCTCCGTCGATGGATTGTCTCCCATCCGACGGTGAGTTATCTGCCATCTGTTGGCCAATGATGGCAAGTAACAGCCTGCTTGCGAGTAAGAGAAAACCGACCCAAGCTGGTATCTGACTCGAGGAGCTGACTAGTTGTGGCGCGACCCGAAGAGCCCTGAAAAGCACCTTGACAAGCGATCTGAGCTCATCGGAATTAGTTGTTAGCTCCATGTAGCTTTTTTCGAGCCGTTTTGCAGATCACCTAAAGTAAGACTCATCGGTGATGGGGCCAAACTCACCCCTAACAAGACTCTCTATAATATCTTTGAAAAGTCAAAGGGTGTCATTATGATTAGTTTTAGTTTAGGGGATGTCTCTTAATTTGGGTAAAACACAAAGGGTATTAATGTAATTTACCCTATTGTAATATGACGCCCCTTATTGTACTTTTCATACACAGTTTCTTAAACCACCCCTCATTCTACTTGTTACACATTCTTAAATACCTAAAAATTCTATATATCTTAATAATGTTGTTTTTCTTTTCCCAACCACTAATTAATCAGTCTTACAATTTCTCTTCTAAACGTAATTCTTTTTACATGAAAAAAAAAATTACACTTCGAATTCTACTTCAATATTTGAAACAATAATCAATATATTACAGACGATTAATATAAATCATATCAAACGATCCAATTGATTTCTTCCCTGCATAGTTTACATAGTTTTTTCAGGAAGCATAGTTTTTATAGTTTGCTTATATAAAACCATTAAAATTGAAAGAAAAAATTAAAGAAGAAATAAACAACAGGCTTTTTTGAGAGACTCTTTAATATTAGAATCCATCTCTCTTTATTTAAATAGGGCGCAATAATTTTTTAAAAGGGACAAAATTTTTTGAAGGTGGGGTGTATAATAAGTATTTTTTTAAGAATTATTTGTCCTTCAAAGTAATTTTATAATGGGTAATATAGTAATAAAAAAAATTTATTAAAAAAAGTTATGTGAAAAGTAGAATATGAGGTATTAATAGACACGTCCAAAAAACTAGTCACCGTGACTTTTTTTTTTTTTTTTTTTGAGAGGAGACCAATTCATACAAATATTACTTTTATTTTTATTTTGTTGTTAGCATTCGTTACTTAAATTATACATTTATTTTCTATCATTTTTTTCTTTTTTATTAATAAATTAGAGGATAGATGAGTGGGTTGATATAGGGTTATGTTTTAGTTGTTGCCAATCTAACTGAAACAGAAAAAAAACTACATTAACATGCTTTAAAAGTTGCAGATGTTATTGCTTCGAAAAAAAAAGTTATGTTTGTGAGAATTTTTTTAAAGATTGGATTGTACTATTCTTAGACACAATCTCCCAAGTAGAGATAATGCGAGTATTGTTATCAGAGGTTTCATCATCAAATAGAAAAACACCAAGAGAGGAGCTACACACGAAGGTATGCAATCACACTTGAATTTTTTTTAATAATTTATATATAAAATTTTATAAAAATTATATTTTGTCCCTATAAAATTATAATTCGTCCTCTTAAAATATTATAGCTCTTTCATTTAATTTTTCATTTTAATGTTAATACACATTTTGCCCCCTCTGAGTAATTTTTCTAGCTCCACCCTTAGAATAAGAGGGTGTTTATAAAATCCGTCAATCTGTTTAATACAAATAATCCAATTCAATTTGCTGGATTTGATTGGATTATAAAAAATACAAGATTAGGACTTTTCAGATTTGATATATACGGATCAGATTATGGATTGAGTATCTCACAATTTGTGTAATCTATGAATCCAAACTATATATATTGTATAATTTACATATACATATAGATACTTATATGTAGAAAACTTTAATAAATATATAAACCTATACTCCTACTGTATTGTGTCTAAAGTTTATATGTTAAAAAAAAAAAAGAGGAACAAGCTTAACCTAATTGCAAAGAGTAATATTATTTCCTAATCACATTTACTCATGGCTAAAGTTTATTTGAATTTGTTAGATGTAATGTTTTGTAATGCTACAATTTAATTTATTATCAAAGACTTGCATTCATTTGGGTTGTAATATTTTGGATTTAAAATTATATTATGTTTATGTTAATTTTAATTGTTAGTTTTTTAATAAATTTAAAGGCTCAATCCGTGCATAAGTAGAGTCTAATATCAAAATCTGTACTTTTTGGATTTGATTAAATTGGATTGATGTGTTCACAAATTAGTTTCAAATTAAGATTTTCTTAATCTGATATGTATGGATTATACTACAGATTAACCCCTAATATGTAAAATCTGATTGGTGAACACCTTACCTAGAACCACCAACAATGGCTTTTTCTTTCTTCTTATTTTTTTCGATTAGGCTTTTTTTTAAAGAAAAGAAAAGAAAGCAAAGGCTTTTCCTTCCAAAGCATGTGATGTTTTTTCATTTTTTTTTTCATTTATTCTTATTTGGTTCTATTTGTCAATGTATACTTATCAATTTATATTTTATTTTGGGGAAATATAAAAATGGCTTTTTCCTTTTTGTTCTTTTTTTTTTTTTAAAGAAAAACAGTGGCTTCACCTTCCGAAGCATGTCAAGTTTTTTTAATACATGTTTATCAACTTAAAATTATTATTTTATATTTGTATAAAAGATTTATAAATTATTAAATTTAAAAGTGATATGTAATCAAAATTTAGTCCTATCCTAACTATATAACACTAAACATAAGATAGGATTAACCACAATACAATACTCTTCTATCCAATCCCTTATCGTAATCCTATCATGCATACCAAACAACAGCACTAAGAAATTCTATGTTTTGAAAATTTACATGTACAAATCCAACGATTGTTTCCAAAAAAAATTAATGTTGAGTGCAAAGGAAAAAATTGGAAAGGACGGACTTTTTCCTACTCCTTCATATCATAGTTTTAAAATTCTCTCTCTCCCTTTGTAATTTCAAGCACCATCTTCTATCCCTCTCTCTTTACTTTTCAAACCTTAAGAGGCCGTTTAGTATTGTTTTCAAAATAGATGAAAATATTTTTATTTTAAAAAATAAGATTTTTTTTGAAATTATACTGAAAGTGTTTTTAAAATTTTTGCCTAAAAAATATGCAAAAACATTTTCAAAAATTATATGAACGAAACCAAACGAGACCTAATAAATTTTTTCTTTCTATCTTCTAAACCTTAAACTGAAGTTGTATGGGTTCTTTTTTTTCCTTACTAGTGGAAGAACACGTGCTCCATGCGTGTTAAGGAAAAAAAAAAACCCTCAAAAGTAAAAAGACAATTTTAGAAGGTAAAAAATGTTTGGGGACAAATAGAGGAAAACATTTTTTTTAAATGTTTCGAAAGTTAAAAAACATCTCAGTTGAAAAAAAAAAACATTTCACATAAAAAAAACAAAATATTTTAAATTTCAAGCGTCATGGAAACACCACATAAAATTTGTGTTAAAAATTTATTCTTTTGGACGAATTGTCTCCTAATTTATTTTCTTCCTCTTTCTTTCTCTAAATAGTATCTAGATGTCGAAAGGAGCAATGAGAAACAACTGATATGTCAGTAAACGACATCCATCAACAGAGCAAATTCGGCAATCGGACTAGTACTTTCCTATTTGTACATGTTTAAATCAACGACAAGACAACAATTGTTTAAATCAACAACATGCCATGTGTTATTTTGTAAATAAGAAACAAAATTTTACATATAAAGATTAAATCCACAATTCCTTTGAAGCCTCTCCAACCCCATCCCTATGCAATTAGATCAAAAGGTGTTGGGCAGTAGTACTAAAACCATCAAAGGGATGATCCAACAACTTCCGAGCTGACCCCCTTTTCCTGGGTTCCCTTGGTAAGCACTTTCTCAAGAAATCCTTGCCAGTTTCCGACATCTGCTCCGGTATCTCAGGCATCTTCTCCGTACACGCTAGTAAAGACAGCATGATCGGAAGCCAGAGTGTACTGCCATGGGCACTTCCTGGTAAACATCGCCAACATAAGGCGTCCCAGAGACCATATGTCCATGGCGGGCTCAATTTCATAACGCGGCGCCGCAGCTTCTGGAGGTATGTAATTCGGGGTCCGATGAAATAATCCGTATTTCTTGCTATCCAAGGCTGCCTCACCGGGCTCCTTACCCACAGTTCGAAATCTGTGATCTTGAGCTGATATCCATGTTGAGAATGAAAAGCAAGAATGTTGGTCGGCTTTCTATCACAATGTACAATGCCTTTTGCACCTACCATACATTCTAGTCTATTAGGTCGCCCGCGGGTGCATGTGAAAATAGATTGAAGTATCGGAGCCCGTTTTCGTTGGCTCTCTCATGACCGTAATAAAACTTACACGATATGTGGACAGTTGACAAAATAAGGAAGTATTTTGCTTTCTTAAATAAGGGAATATGAGTTCTTTAGTTCTGCTCTTTTCACTGCAATTGGTGTATTTTTATGTTTGTGAGAAGCTAATAGGATATTTGGAAAGGCGGTTAGAAATTGTTGGTTAGAATCACTTTTAGTGTAACATATGAGAGCTTTATATTATAACGATTTTTTTATTGTTATCAAGTTTTATATTATTTATAACTGAAAAAGTGATATGAACTATTTTTACCAAACATGGGTAAGAAAATTGATCCAAAATTCCCTTTTACAAGAGTTTTATCTTGATGACACATTGAAGGAGTGCTCATCATGTGTGGAAAAAAATTCTCTCAACAGTTTGTTTTTGGACAGTACCTATATGTAGACATTCCTATTGAGATTGTTATTTCATACTTGAAGCGCATGTTTGGGAAAGGAAAAGAAGTGTAGGGGGTGATTTTTTTTTTAAATAAAGTTTTTATTTATAAAATTATTAATAAGAGTTTTACGAGTCTCATATAATAATATAAGGAATAAAAAAAAGAATATTAATCTTCACATGCTTTTTAGTATTGATTTTTTATCAAAGAGAATAAATATCATATTTACTTAGATGTCTAAATTAAATATTATTATTTAATAGTTATGAATTATGTAAAAAAAATATTTTACTAATTATATTGAATAAGATCTTCCCTCTTAAATAAGTAAATACTAGAAAAAAAGAATGCGATTGTTTCCTATTACCCATCAAATGAGTAATTAAACACTAAAAAATGAATGAATGATGCTCACTCTCAAAACTTTACACTCTTTTCTAATCCTATTACATTTTCATTTATATTCCTTTACTATTTGGCAAACATACCCTAAGAATATAGCCTATCAAGTTTGTTATTTCTCTGATGATAAACTTTCTATTTGAACTGAAATTACTATCCTTACAAAAAAAAAAAGTTATCCAAGAGTTTTTTTCAAGTGGATCCTGAATTTTTTTTTATTTCTTTAAAGTCAATTTCTTTTTCTTTTTTGCAACAATGGTTAAATTTCTAGAAAAAAAAAGTTTGTTAAGCTTTTGGAAAAGCCGGATGAAAAAGAGAGAGAAAAAAAAGAAAAAAATAATAGGGAAGTTTGGTATTGTTTTCAAAATAGGTTAAAAATATTTGTGTTTTGAAAAATGAGAATTTTTTTTATAATTATACTAAGAGTGTTTTTAAAATTTTTACCTCGAAAAGCATACAAAAACATTTCTAAAAGATGGTCTTCTAGTAGGAGTCAGCGTTTGGTTGCGGGTTTCAATTGAGTGGATTTAAATTTGTATTGAATTAGATTTAGTAATTTAATTTTTTTTGAATTCGATTGGTACTTGGATTACTTTTAAAAATTTAGTTTAAATTGTGAGAAAACTTTATGAGTGTGTGGATGGGGATACCAATTTGAATTGAAAAATTTTAAGAAGCAATTAAATACGTAATTTGTTTTTTTGTTAAAAAGTAAGAAACATTGAAATAATAAAAATGCAAAAAGAAAAAAAGAAAATCATGAAATATAACAATTTTAAAAAGCTCAAAAAAGTTAAAAATTTTTAAATTTCATAAGAAAGACCAAAAAAATAGCTATTTTCATAAATACCACATTTTGACACATCTTTTTTAGGTAATTTAGACAATTTTTATTTATACTTCAAAATGTAAAAATTATTATGCCCAAACTTAATAAGATATGTTTCATGTCTCACCAGAATTTGTTTTGAATCTCATCAGGATATTTTGTGTCCCATCAAAATATTCTTTATGTCCTAACAAGTTATTTTTTGTATCCTTTCTTTCTCTCTCTTCTTGGTATCACTGGCTATTTTTTGATTTACCAAGGACTTCATCGGCAGTCGGTAAATATGACCTAAATCTGGAAAAACAAAACGAAAAAAAAAAACACGACAACACCATCTCATGCTACTGTCGGTGATCACAACTGTCGTGCATCCACACACACGGCTCGCATTGTAAAACAGTACGACGCTGGTGATCTACAAAACCTTGTTGACGGTTTGACTTAAACTCAACGGCGACGACCTCAAATGACAATCAAATTATGCGTGAGACGATGAAGATCAAGATACGATGACGATTTGCGATCTCATTGTTCATAAATCAGTGGCAAGTGATGACAGAGATCATATGACGATGACGGGTGAGATATCTATTTGTGACAATGGAGATATGTGTGGCTCTTATTGTTGGTTTTTCTTTGTCGACCTAGGTGGGAAGGGCCATGGTTAGTTCGTTTTCATGGACACCGCCACGGTTTGGCGTCAAACTCCATCAACCGGAACTTATTGATAATGGATCAGTATCAAGGAGCAATAAATAGATTGACAAATAAATCGCATCAGTGTCTCTAAGGACAAGTAAAAGTATAAAATGATGAAAATAATATTAAATCCTTTAATATAATTATTTTACGTTTACTTATTCTTACATCTTTTGATTACATCATTTGTGTGTTAAATAATTATTTAGAGTCAATTTAGCAAAAAACACATAAATATGTATTTTTAGTCTTTAATTACAACAATTGTGTATTGAATGAGAATTTTTAGTCAATTCAACAAAAATCAAATAAATATGTATTTTCAATGTGTTTTGGGTGTTTTAAAATATTTTAGCTTAAAAATAATTTGTGTATTTTCAATAAATATTTTGTGAATAAAATAATTAATTTATTTTAATTATTTATTGATAGATTTGAAGTCTACATAAAAAACAAAAAAAAAAAACAGTACAAAAAGGTGTAAAAATATTAACTTTCGAGCCAAAACACCTATTTTATCTCTCACTTCGTGTCAGCATTACCATTGTCCTTGCCATGTGTCAGTATAGAATTGGCCATCTCCTCACGTGTAACTCACCGTAAGCGGAACTCAGTTGTAAGCGGAACTCAGTCTGCAGAAGCCTTCCATCCATGCTCAAGTCATGCGTTTCACCCACGACCCAATCCTGGCATTGCGTTTGTTCCACTCGCTTGAGTTGCGTCTCCAAATTGCCCTCTAAAACCTGCTGCAACAATTGAAAACAGATAAGGTATGTTTGTTTCCAATATTATTTAGACTTAATAGACTCAAATTTGAATTTGAGTATCAAGAATTCTTTGGATACGTGTTTATTTTCCCGTAAATTCAAATCCTTTGAGTATCAAAAATCTAAGTTTTCAGAGTTTTTATTCCCCTAAACTTTTGATATTTGGATATCTTTGTTACAGTAAAAACTAAAATTCTCTCTCATATATTTGAGGATAAAAAATCATAACTTCTTTATTTGATATCCAATTGAAATGATTCTTTTTTCATTGTGTTTCTAGTGAAGAGATGAATAAATTAAGATCTACATTGCATATTTTTTAGGATCATTAACATTAAGATTTTATTAGATTTGTTAATAAATCAAAAACTATTTTCACTACCTTTCCAAACATAAATTTCAATTTTATTCTATACTCAGATTAAGAATGCACATCTAAACATAAATTCAGATAACAATTCAAATTACTATTTTAAATTTTAACTCAAATCACACTAACTTAAATCAAATCATTAATTCAAATCTATTTATGAAGGGCCCGTAATGCTTTTAATTATGTGTGGCATAATACATTTAACAATAAATGCACCACATCACTTAATACCCATCTGATCAAAATTTTATGGCCATCCTTTATTTACTCCACCAGTGGTCAAAAAGCACCCTCTCCACCAGAGAAGTGCCCTAAAAACATAGCTAATTCCTCTCTACTCTCTATACAAGCATAAATTTTACCATTTTCGGGGGCATTAAATATA
>CAMOHE010026388.1:0-25062 GCA_946598075.1 Artocarpus hirsutus | reverse complement strand
AATGAACAACAAAGAAAATCACAATAATTAGACTAGTAATTGCAGCAGCATTAAAAAGAAAATAAAAAATATCAAAGAATGAAAAATCTCATACTTCAAAAGCATTCTAGAGATAACCAAGCGCTTTGTCTAGATCATTGAAAGCGTGGTTATATGCTTGCGTTGATGAGGACTGGCTGGTTGTGTGAATCTACATAGCACCACAAAATGCTATTAATCTCAAAAAGCATTAGATTATTGATAATCATGCTGTATAGTAAATAATGATTATATGCTGTCTAATTTTCTATAGTAATACTGTAAAACTTTTTCCTATGATGCAAAAATTACAATATACACAAATTATTATACATATATACAAGCATCTTTATTCACCCATCAACACCTTTTATCTTATTTTTCTCCAAACAAAAATAAACCAACAAAACAATCAAAACCCAACCCTTTTTAACTAAGAGGCCATATATATACCAAAAAAAAAATTACAGCTGAAATTGTAAACTTTGACAAAAAAATATTGATAATTAATACTTTAAACTTACTAAACCTGACAATTATCTTGCACTGAAGTGGGTGAGGAACCTTGTAACCAGCAAAAAGCACATTTTCATCCCCGTGCAACTGCCCTGTGAAGGACACCAAAATTTAAAAAAAAAAATGAAAAATCACCCAAAAAAGAAAAAGAAAAGATAATAATAGTTGACAAAAAAGAAGGATTTACATGAGACCCGTGTCTCTCTCGCATGAGACCCTGCAATCTCAGGTTCAAATCCGTAAAACCCAGACCCAAAAATTTCAGAAAAATAAATAAACAAATAATAGCAACAATAATTATGAAAAATCGAGAATGAGAAAAAAGAAAAGTATACTTCTTGGTGCCTTCCGGGACGACGAAGGGCTCGTATCGGTCCGGAGCGTTCATGGCGATGGGGGGTTTCTCTACAATACTCTAGGATTGATCGGACGACTCTGCGAGAGTTAAAAGGGGAAATTGGAAGGCATAAATAAATAAATAGACCCACGGCACTCTCAGAGTGGGTTGGACAACTAGTCCGCCCCAAAAAAGCAAATGTCTTCTTCTTCTTCTTCCTTTTTTTTTTTTTTTTCTTTAGACATCACAAAACTAACTTTTTGGATATTAAAATAGTTCTAGTTTTTTTTTATTTTCATCATAGTTAGGTCATTCTCTTCGATACAGTCTTTTTTCTCTTTTCTCTGAAAAAACTAGGCCAATTTCGATGCTCAAAAATAAACCTTTTTTTAATGCAAAAAAAAAAAAAATCATTCATCAAATTTCAAATTTTCTTAACTCATTTTTTCAAAATTTCCCAAATAGATGTTGGGCTTTGGTTTTTTTTTTTTTTTTTTTTTGTTTGAGAGATAGAGGTTGGTTTTGTTACTTATTTAAAAAATCCCAAGCAATAGCACTTATAACATTTTACTTTTTAAATTTTAAAACATAATATTCATTCCTCATAAAGTACGAGCTGTTAACAAAAATTATCTTTGTATTAAAATTTTAACAAAAAATCAAAAAATAATTTTAAATTTAAGATATTTTGATAATCTATTTATAAAAATAACCATAAAAATTAAAACTATAATAAAAATAATCCTTATTCATGATTAAAAAATCAATTGAAACTAAAATACCACTTAGATCCCTCTTTTTTTAATATACCGATATTTTCTTTAAAATGTTGTTAATTTTTTTACACCCAAAAAGTATTTTAAAATTTTAAAAGTTATAAATGCCAATAAAAACTTCAAAAGTATTAAAGAAATTTTTATTAAACTATCTGAGTTTTTTTTTTCTCTTCAAAAAATTTGTGTTATAGTTTTTTATTATATTAAATATATTTTTGTTATATTTTTTTCAACCAACATCTATAACTTTTGAAATTTGAAAAAACCTTTGGGTGTGAAAAATATTAATAAAATTTTAAAGAAAATTTAAGTATATCAGAAAAAAAAAGATCCAAATAGTATTATGGTTTTAATTGATTTTTTTTGTTTTTAATTGTCAATAAAGACTATTTTTACTATAGTTTTTATTTTTGCGGTTATTTTTATAATTATACTACCAAAATACTTTTGATTTTAAAATTATTTATTAATTTCCTGTTAAAATTCTAACAAAATAACCATTTTTGTAAACGGCTCATATTTCAATGAGAACTAATGTTATGTTTTCAAATTCTGGACAACGTGTTACAAGGGCTATAGTTTGGGAAAATTTTTGAAATTAATCCTTATTATTATTATTTTTTAAAGAAGTTGGCTTTGTTGTTGTTGTTCTTATTATTATTATTATTATTATTATTATTATTATAAGAGGAGAAATTGGCTTTGTTATTTTAAGTCAATCTCCAATGGAAAAAAAAAATATAATACATTAGTTCGTCAAAACTTTTTTTCCTTTTTTTCTTTTTTTGCTGAAGACATTGGTTTTTAAAATTTATTATAGTATTATATGTGTCATTATAGTTAATGTTTGCTACTACAATGCATAATGATACTATTATTTCAAATATTATATCTATTTTTATTGTAATAACTTGTAAAAGTAAAAGTTTAAATAATTAAAAATATTAATATTGTAATAATTACATAAAACATGTGAATATACTAACAAAATAATAATTAATTGTTAAAATTTATTATATGTTTAATATATGATAATCAATAAGAATCATATTACCACTAGAAAAATAATAAAAGTAAGTAAAGATGAATTATCATGTTTGGTTATTTACAGTAAGTTTTTTATGCAAGAATATAATTAGACTGTGTTTCGCTTTGCATGTGTAATGGCCGAAAAAATTTTCAAAACTAAATCTTGAATTATATTAAGATTCAAACAATAAACTTCTTTACAAAGTAACATATTTTGTAACTTTATGAGATTTTGTGATGAAATGTAACAGAATACTCAACTCAATAGTATACAATTTGGTGTATATTGTATGTTCAATTTTGTGAATTCAATGTTCAAAGATTAAGTACTTTGAGGACAAATTTAATGTCACAAGGATTATTTTTAAATCTTAAACGTGAGAAAAGAAATTTTGATGACATGAGCATGGACTCATAAAATCAAAGAGCATGCCGTGTCCACTAAATTGTTGTAGGTTCCGTTTGTGTATGCGTGTGTATCATAAGGCTTCTTAAAGAAGTTTGCATTTCCGAATTATTGCCATAGGCCTTAAAGCAAGAAGGTGCATAATGCACCAAGTTGTGGTTTAACACAACAAAAAAAATAATAAAAAATGAAAGGTACATAATAAAATGCCTAAAGGCAACAAAAGAGAGTTATTTCCTCCTTACTCCGTATAATGACTTATAAATATAAGTATAGATATATTGTCAATGATTGAGTTAAATCACTTCAATGATTGAGTTAGATTTGAGATTTTAACAACTGCTTTAGTAGTAGTTACTAGGATATGTAAGGAGTCATGCGAAAATTTGAGAAGGTTTTGTCAAGAAATAAATTTGGAATGCAATTTTTAAGTTTAGAATGACTAAAGTGATGAGATTTAGCACTTTTGGAGCAAATAGAAATAATAATAATAATAATTACTAGATGGTTCCTTAGAGTCTAGAACATGAAAGAAATACCTTTTTTAGGGATATTGTGTCAAAAAATTTGAAGAGTAAATGTTGATAAATGACTATGAATGTTAGGTCTTATAACCTTGGAGGGCGATATTATCAAAAATATCAAAAATGGAGTTAAAAATGAAATTTTGATATCTAAGAAAGATTTACAACTCTTCACTATAAAATATGGGTTTCCAAAACCTGAGTAAGTAAGTCATTAAATGCTTAAGTCATGGAAGCAACAGAAACTCAGCTAGGGGCTAAAATGCAAAAATTATCAAAAACAGGTTAAAATATAAAATTAAGTAAAAGTCTAGATAGAGACGTGATTTTGGGCTAAAATTTTTTAAGATAGTACAAAAACACAGTTAGACCCTAACTGGAGCATTTTAGAAATTTCCCAAAAAGTTTAAGGGGCATAAACATAAATATTGTTAAATTGGGTGCAAAAATGCAGAGTTTGGTAAAAATTTGTGTTTCGCTATAAATCTTTATAAAGGGATGATAATATGGTTTTATATACAATCTAAATAAATTAATAATGAAATTTAAGTGCAACAAAAGATTAAAAGATTTGAAGTGTTGGTTTTAAGTGTAAGGGCAAAATGGTAATTTTAGTCTTTTAAGGAACAAAAGTATAAAGATGAGTTTAAGGGCTTAATGAACTGTTTTGTCTCTATCCATAATTGTATTTATGATATTTGAGGTTTTTATAAAGTTTGAAAGTCAAACTAATAATTGGTAATGTTTAGAAATTGTCACTAGGGGTAAAAATTGTCATTTTTCCACTATAGGTGTAAATTAATAATTTTGACACCTCGGAGTGAATTAAGGTACAAAATAACTAGTGAGAAGTTCTTTAAAAATTATGAACCCAATATAATTCCTAATGAGAGCTTATGAGTATCAAAAGTGTATAAAAGTTAAGATTTTCAAAGTAAAGGTAGAATGGTAATTTAGGCTTCAAGATGGTTTTAATTAACCTAAGCACATCGATGAGTGTAAGAAACTTTTGATGACAAGGTTAAGTTGGAATTTTAAAAAAGCAAAAAACGAGCCTATGATAGGCTCAAAAGTCATAAAGGATTACACTAGGCAATCTAGTGGGTTAAATTATGTATAGGGTATTTGGCGTAGTGGTTAGAACTGTAAACACTGTAGCATATAAAAGCTTTACACTGTAGCAACTTTTTTGCTTTTATTATAGTATATAAGAGCTTTGCATTGTTCCTGATTGAAAAGTTAGTTAGAACCAACTAATACCAAACAAGATAGTAGAAAAAGCTTAGAAATCTTAGAGATTACTCTCAGTAATCTAGCGGGCTATGTTGTTGAAGCATGGTCCAAAATTAATTAACGGAACCAAACCTATGTATGAAGCTTTGTTAAGCTTAAATATAGGCCAAAGTTACCTAAGGTATCCTAGATAGCCAACTATGTTATCTATCCTAATTATGTCTAAGAACTCTAAGAAATGTTAATTAAAGTCATGATTATAAAGTAGAAAGTAATTAATTATTAGTTGAAAAACTAAGGATTATTAGTGATGGTAAATAGTCAGGGCTTTACTTGATAGCAAGTCCTAGCTTATGAATCGAATACAAAGTTAATTATTATTGATTAATTAACATTTAAATTAACTTAGGTTAGTTAATAATAAAATATATTAAATCAATAATTATTTAACAATAGAAAGATAAGTTTGGTTTACAAATCCACTAAGTAATGATGCTAACAGCCGAGTGTCGAATTAATCAGGACGTCATGCTGACTGTTTGCTAGGTGAAGAAGTTAAAAGACTATTCTTTTCTTTGGAATCTAAGTAAGTACAAACTTCGCCTATAGCATAAAACTGTTTTCCAAATTGTTCAAGCTTATTGAATACATGTATGATTGGGGGAATTATGAATTGCCATGCTTATATGATACATTTATATGTTTAAAAAAGATGTTCATGATTTAATTCTTATTATGATATGACCATGTATGAGTTTATATGCCATGATCATAATTGCATGTTCACTAAATGACAAGATGTTAATGAGAATATAAGTTAAGCTGTATTATACCAACCTCTGACCTAAGGAAGGGTATTATGATATGTTAACTATGGGTGTGGTTGGTATAAGTTTTGGGTCACTCCCACAACTGCTCATTGGATTCACATACCCAGTACGTACACATAGGTCTTATATGAACGAAAATGATTTCATAATGAAGCACAATTGGTACACTCATAACACGTCATGTGATGTTGTTTTTTTTTTAAAAAATTGTTTTGTGAGAATGAATGTTTGTACTTATTGAGTGAAAGCTCATTATGATGGTTCATGCTATAGGGAATCCTGCTAAGAAAGCAGCTTTCAATCTCGAACTAGATGGACTAGTTGGCTTGGCATGTGAAAGTGATGTTCAGGATGTGGATACTGCCATAGCGTTTATTTCGTTTCTAAGTTTTATGAAATTTTATATCTAATCTATATGGAAACCTAAACTACTATGTTTATTATGAACACTCTATTAAATCAATCTTAGTATTTGCGCAAACTAAGATATTACTTCATCAAAAGGATCAGAATTTGCCACCCCACCCATGGGAGTCACACGGCTTCACCTAGTGGAAGAGATAAAATTTTTAATTCGATTTTCCCCAAAAATTGCAAAATTGCAGAAAAAAGGGGAAATTTCAAATTAGTGCCTTCTATTATATCAAAATATGTGTTTAGTACCTTATATTTTGTAATATTTAATATCAGTATCTTCACCTATTAGAAAATCTTTTTTTAAGTATCTCGGAGCCTTTTTTTTGGGACACGAAAAGAAAACTTTCGCTTGTTATAAAATATAAACAGTCGACCAAAAATTTTTAATTAAAAAAACCCAAAAACTAAAAAAATAGAGTTAGATCTCCATGTCCTAAGTTACTCATTTCACTTCCAAATCTCCAAAGTTAAATAAAAAATAAACAACAAAATCATCTTCCTTCTTCTTCCGTGCTCACTTATCACTCGATTCATGAAAAAAAATTGATCTAAAACCAAACACTGAAAAAAAATAATTTGAAAAAAACCCCAATCCTCTTCTTCATCTTCTTCAATCATCTTTTTCATCTTGATCTGAAAAATAAAAAATTGTCGCTCCTGGTTTTGGGTCTATGTTCTCCCCTGCCTCTAGTCTAGTTAGATCCAGCTCACCAGCGGTGTCCCTGTCCTTCCACCCTGACTCAGCTCCCTTCCTAACCCTGATAGTCAAAGGTCTCCCCTCTACCATAGTGTTCCTCTTCTCCCAGCAATGGGCTTTCAGAATCACTGGCCTATTCAAAGCCAAAACTGCCAGCGAAACCACCATAGTCGTCTTTGAGCTTGCCGGCCAAAGTGTCTTCTTAGAAGGCAGTTTTCTCCTGATCCTTTGGTGTCTACTTCCCTAGATCCTCCGCCCAGGTCCAGCCTAAGCCACCGAACGTGACGAAGTTCCTTGGCTTCATGGAGGAACTTCGAGAGAGAGAGTCTCACTTAAAGACCGAGCTTCTCTAGCACAAGCTGTTGAAGGGGTCCATTGCCATTATTCTAGTGCTCAAGAATAAGATTTCAAACAAAAAAGCCAAGCTAAAGGGAGCTTCGAAGCGAATCGAAGGCTTAGGGTAGAAAATAAGAGGTTAAGAAAGGAAATAGAAGAAACAATGGTCAAGATTAAGGACTTAGGAGATCTGACTCCTTTTTTTTTTTTTTGTTCAGTTTTTGGGTTTTCTTTATTAAAATTTTTTGTCAACTGATTATATTTTATGACAAGGGTAAATTTTTTTTTTGTGTCCTAAAAAAGGCTTCGAGGAATAAAAAAAATATTTTCTAAAAAGTCAAAGTACCGATATTAAATATTACAAAACATAGGGTACTAAACGCATATTTCGATGTAACAGAGGGTACTAATTTGAAAACTTGGAAAAGCATTCCCATTTCTTCCTCACCAAAACTGCCAGCCTCTAGAGTCCTTCTCTAAAATTTTTCTTCAAAAAATTCTCAAGAAAACAATTTCTAATCAAGTTCTAGATTAAGATCAAATGTGTAGATCAAGACTAACAAGTTTTGGAAGGTAAACCGTAGACTATTCTTTTTTTGTAAGGGCATTTCTTTGGATAGGACTTTTGCTATGGTTTATGTCATGAATAGCTCGCAAAGTACAAGCAATTTTGTGGACGCACACAAGCTCACAAAATCCTTGGTAAAATCTTGAACTTTACTTTAGTTTTGGTTTTTTTTTGAAACTTTGAGTGTGATTTGTACTTGATATGGACTATGGCATGTTAAAAGGACATTATGGTATGATTGTATAGCTTGTTACGTGTGTTATGATGAGGTTAGATGAGTAAAAACTAGGGTTTTTGTGCTTAAAAATATAGTTTGAAAAACTTCGCTCAAAAATAAAGTTTTGAGGTTTTTATTAGAAGTAGTGGTTTTATGGGACTTTTAGGCAATTTAATTTTGGAAAAAATGCTAGTTTTACCCAAAACAGTGGGGTAATAAATTTTATGGATAAAGTTTTGTGAAATACCATAGGAGAATTGAAAAGTTTATGATTTTAGGGGTAGTTTTAACAAAGGCCAGAAACCTTACCTTGTAGTTTGAATTTCAGAAAACTTAAAATATGAAAGTTGTAGAATTTATCGAAACAATTAAGAATTATGGACAACTCATGAAAATTCTATATGGTTTATGAGTTACGAATTTCACAAATTATAATCAAAAAATTAAAAACAAAGAAAGAACAAAAATGTTTATAAATTAAAGGAATTATATTTGAAAACTTTAGAGAGTTTAGATTTTATTTAAAAAACTGGGTCTAACAGTATAATATGATTGTTTTTGGAATTGGGGGGAAAATCATCAAAATCTTCACAAATAGGGTTAAAATAATAAAGTTTGGTTAGAATGAGTTTTTACTGTAAAATGAAAACCAATGCCTCATTTTTATTGCCCATTGTCAAAAAGCAACAAAATCCAAGTTTTTAACAAAAGCGGGCTTAAAAATTTTTTTTAGGACCATTGAGGATGAAAATATCATTTTTTGCAAAATAGCCTAAATGGACCCTGAAATATCCAAATTAAAAAATGCCCCTTAGTGGGAATTTCTCCCTAATTTCATTAGTGATGGAAGGGTATCAATAGATAAGCAAAATAAGTTATATTACGCTCAAGTTTCTAGAAAACCATCTAATAACCAGATTTGGTAATTAGTGTTTACGTTTTGCTATCAACGCGTGGTTCGATATTAAGTAAGATCATTAATAACGGAAAATTGTCCAAGTAGGGCCTCAAACAGATAGTGAAGGGGATGGGAAATTGGTTAAGCAAGGTGCAACTTCCACTTAAGTTTCCAACCCCACCAACAGTGTGCATAAAAAAGTTTTCCAAAAAATACTATTGTATTGTTTATCAAATGCATTGTTAATGCACCATTTTAAGTTATTAAGCATCACGAATGGTATGTCACCATAATTTAAAGAACTGGTAAATGATACACCAGATAAGATAAAAAAGTGTTGTATCAACCTTCCAACATAAGATGAGTTCAAGTTATGTTATGTTTCGATGTTATGATGACCATTATATGCATTTGGTATAAACACTTGGGCCCTAGTTAAGTTAAGGACATGAGATAATTAAAGTTCATAAATGAGCATAAATGGACCATGCATATAAGTAGGAAATCATTTTATGGTATATGTTTGGACCTACTGAGCAATAGCTCACCTACTTATTTCATGTTGTAGAGAATCCAACCAAGAGGTCGGATTAGAAACATTATGGAGCTAACAATGGTGGATGAGTAAATGTGTAGTTAAGGGTATGAATACTATTACAGTAAATTTTTCGCTATATATTAAGTATTTTGAATATGTTGTTTTAAAAAAAATGTTAAGTATGTAATGTAAGATAAGTAATTGTGATAAACTCTTTAGTAAACAACTTTGGCATTATGAAATGTACTTTTATGAAATAAAGTCTTTTAAAAAATGTGTGCATTTTTCATGACCTTATTAAAGTTATTAAAGTTTAAAAGCATGTTTAATAACGGTCTGAAAAGTTGGGTTGTGACAGTTTCTATGTGCCTTTTTGCATGTTCGCCGCCTAACCCCCATGTGTCATGCATAGGTTTGTCATTAACCACATTATGACACCTTGTGTTTCCTTAAGTGATAGATCATCGCTTAGCCCTATTTTTCAACATCTAGCTTCTTCCAATTATCATCTCATGCTTTAGTTGCTACAATCTCATTAAACCTTCTATTTAATCTTTAAATCATGTTTTTTACTCTCTATAAATCATAACTCTAAAAAATAAGTCAAAAAGTCGTTTATTATAGAAAATGCAGTAACAAAAAGATTTGAATTCTGACTTGAACAGTGGAACTAATGGCCCTTAAATAATTTTTTAAAAAACTTTCACTACACTGCTAGATCAAGATTTTTCAACACGTACACACCAAATCATAAATGATAGGGGACATCAAGACTAGTAGAAGCAATTGGCACCATTAATTTCCTTCAAATGCCAAGATGCTCCCTAAAGAACTAGACAAACATCTCTTTTGGAGCCAAATTGAATTAAACAAATTTTCTCCAAGTTCTTGGAGAAATTGTAGCATATAGTATTTTCTTTAAACTTATGTAAAGAAGTAGCATTTTTTTAAATTGAAAAAAATGTCAATTGGAATATATTTTTTCCCTCAAAAACCCTGAACTACCCAATATCTAACTCATGTTGCTACACACAATAAATTAAATCTAAATTACCATACTCGTTGTAGAACGAGAATAACACTTATGACTAAACAATTCTTCAAAGCAATCCTACGGTCAGATCTTAGATGTCAATCTCTTTCTTCAATCATATTGTGTAACGTCTTGGAATTTATTATATGGAATTGGCATGTAATTTGTGGATTAGAGTGCCTAATTATAATTCAAAGATTTATCTAATCATTTAGGAAACTTTTTTCAAATTCATTTCATTTTTACTCCTCTATTAGTTTTCTCAAAATTTAAAGTTTGTCAAAAAAAAAAAAAACTACCATTAGTAAATCTTAGCATTTTGTTATATCTTTTGAATAATTTTGATGATTTTTATTCAACTTGTACTGTCTAAATTTTCTACCTTAAAACTTTAGTCTTCCTCTATTTATATTCCTCACTCTTTCTTTCCCTCTCATTCTCTCATTTCTTCTCTCTCTCTTGCTCTTTCTTCCCCTTTCTTTTCCACGCCACTCTTTCTCTCCTTCTATGAATTTTTGCTGACTTGGGGCAAGGAATCAAAGCTTAAGCCTCCAAGAATCCTTGCAAAACATCCATTGAGATTGTTCGCGATTCTGAAGAACTGACGTGTAGTGGACCGAGACTACCGTGTTTATGCTATCATGCTAGACAACGAGATAGGACCCTAAACCTCTTTTCCTTAGTTGCCATATTTTAAAAGAGCATTATTCAAGATGTATTTTCTAAGAAATGTTTTCCAGGTATGAATATGATACATTTATTCAATTATTTTCTATAATTGTGGAATGATGAAATGATTATAATAAACAATGAATGGAATAATACATGTAAATGAGGAAGTTGGTAATATGAGACTTGAGTAATGATATATTACCGAACAAGTAAGAAACACCGTTTGGAATGATACACTAGGGCATGATGCCTTAATTTAAAGATCGGGTCGTATAGAGTGCGACTTTGGGGACAGATCCTGTAACCCAGTTGGGCCACTTCGGTAGAATGACATTGGCTTTGCCTAATAATTAATTATAAACATAGTAATAAATGATTGTTAGATCGAATGGTAACTAGAATATTAAGTACATGGATAATTGGCCTTATTTACTACTCTTTTATGGTTTTCTATTAATGATATCTTATTTATTTAAATTAAAGTTTTCAAAGGCTAGGTCCTATTGAGCTTTTCATTTACGATTTTATTGTTTTGAAAATTTTCCCCCTTCCAAGTGGTTTGTAGGACACCATAGATTAGGATGCGGTTAATTGCAGAAGTGGACCGTAGGAGCTTAATTTATCTATTTGTTCACTCGATTAAGACATGTGGTATGTAAATATCATTTATCCTTGATTGGACTGTGGTTTGTATTGTAATTTATGTCAATATTATGTGTGTGCACAAAGGTGGGCCCGTTATGGCCTAACTTGTTTTATTAGTTTTTACTGCTACTTATTTTAACCTATTTTTGGCTTAACGGTCTTTATTTAAACATTTTAAACTTAGCACATGTTCATAAATAACTAAATTAACTAATTGGTAAGTTTAATTAAAATTTTGGTTTATTTAATTTAATTAATTCATCATATCACCACTCGGATTTAGGTTTATGATAGAATGGTATCAGAGCCCTAGGTTTTGATCCTTGGGAGTCGTGCACACATAAATACGACATTAAAAACCATTGGAAGTCCAATCCTTTTATTGAGAAATGAGAGAAAGATACCTAGGCATCGTTATGCCACTATTGACTCAAAACCCGTCAATGATGAGGGAATCATAGATGTTAAGTCTGCTGCCTTTAGGTTAATGGTGACAAGGGTATAACGTGAAGATACTGCAATAAGTCACTAAGAGAGGTATTCTTAAGGGCTTAGCCGTCTACAATTCTAGTCCTTGATGGAATAGAGATCCTCTGCCTGAGCTGCTGAGTAATGATTTGACTCCATTGAAAGGTGGTTGGATACATTAGGAGTGCTTAAGGAATATCATGTTAAGTAGGAATGTGCAAACTGAAAGGTAATGTCAACGCTTGATAGAAATATAGAGGATAACCAGGAAGATGAATAGGATAAAGCTAAGAAGGTGTTCTAAGACCTTTATTGCCGATAAGGATAAAAGGATCAAGAAGTGATTGGATTTCATCGTCTAAAGGCAAATAACGATATAGTTAGGAAATATGAGACAAAGTTTACTTAGTTGGCCAAGTTGTTCCCTCTACTGTAGTAGGCATCATGTTTCAAGAAGGACTTAAAGGTTCTATTCAACGACAACTGGTTGCTTTAAGGTTATGGGTGTGTGGTGAATGGGTGTCATCAACATCATTGATTTGAAAAGGGATAAAGGTCACTCATTATGAGAACAGGGTAAAGACTACAGGTGGACCCCAAAGAACAACCAGAGGGATTCGATTCAGTCGAGGGACCAGCATAGTGGTGTTAGCAATGAAAGTGATAGCTTCTCTAATAGTGAATGAACGACCCTCATGGATTTCACTGTTACTTTTGCTCGTAGCGGTTCACAACATGATTTGCCTATTCTTAGTTTGAGCTCATGACCTATTCAAAAATTAATGTCATAAATTCTCCCATTTTGAATATATCTGAATATGCTTTGGTGTTATAAATAGAAAGGGTTAGTGTGATTAATGCCCCACATTCAAGATGAGTGTATGTGAATAACGTGTGTGAAAATTGGGAGTGAGACTTGATAAATGACTTGATAGGAATTTCAATGTGTACCTATAGTACAATCCTAAGAGCGGATTCCTGCCTAAGTACCATGTAGTAATTGATTGCTGCTGTAGAAGGGTAAGCTGGATGACCAAAAGGAAAATACCAATCACTTGCTACAGTGGTGATGACTAGATGATGAATGAACAGTTCTTGAAATTATGTTTAGGTGGATCCTACTATATCAGTACTAGTGTAGTCAGTTTAGCTTGTTAAGCATTTCTTTAAACTCTTAAGGAAAGGTTAAATGTAAAGTTCTACCTCACTATGAGAACAAGATCAATATTGAGTTACTCCCCAAGATTGTTCAATTTCCTCCGTGCCGTATCGGATGGTGCCAATAGAAGTGAAATAATTAAGAGAATAGCTTCAAGGGCTCATAAATAGAGTATATGAATGGAACAATACAGACTACAGGATGTAACCGTTTGGTTTGTTAAGAAACGTGATGGGACTCTCGAGTTAAGAATGGGTTATCGATGATTAAATTAGGTCACAATAATGAATCAACAATCTCTGCCCAGAGTTGATGAATTATTCAAACAATTGGATGGTTCCCGGTACTTCTTAAAAATGGATTCACGCATAGGGTATCGTCAACTCATAATAAAGGAAAAAAATGAACCCCAAGGATGGCCTTCAGGACTCCATATAGACACTTTAAAATTTCTAGTAACGTTGTTCAGATTGGCAGATGCTCTGGCAACTTCTACGGACTTAATGAATTAGGACTTTTGGCCTGACTTGGATCAGCTCACGATCATGTTCACTGATATGTACCGATTTATTCTAGGGCAGGAGAATCATGAATAATGTTTGAGAATTGTTTTACCAACTTTGTGGGAACATCAGCTATATGGTAAGGAAGGAAAAGTGTAAGTTTTGAGCAACATGAGGCAAGTTTCTAGAAATATGTTACCTCTGATCAAGATGTTTCAGTGGAGCCTTCTGAGGTAAAAGCAGTGGTGCAATGGGAATAAACAAGGGATGTGGTTAAGATTCATGGATTTATAGGATTCATAAGGTACTACAGGAGGTTTGCGTAAAGTTTCTCAGTGATGGTGGCACCGTTGATGCAGTTGACTAAGAGGAAGTTTAGTTTAGGTAGATCGCTAGATGTGAACACACTTTTCAAGGATTAAAGACCCGGCTGACCACTGCTTTAGTGTTGATTATACTTGATAGTGATGAGCCATGAGAAGGTTATACCAATGCATCAAGAGGTAGGCTTGGATGCATGATGATGCAATATGGATGGGTTGTAATATGGGGGTTGCCACAAGTGAAGCCTTTTGAGCAAGATATTCCACTTATGATTTGGGATTTGCAATAGCCATCTGTGCATCAAAAACTTAGGATGTATTTATTTATATGGGCCCAAACCTTAGGTGATTCTTGGATCATAAAAGTTTGAAATGACTGTTCACTCAAAAGGAGTTAGGTCCAGATTTCTAGAATTTTCGTTTGCCTAGCATTAAGAGATTAGAGAAGAGACATGAATATGAATTATGGAGCTATGAGGAAAGCAGACAAAATTTTGTTTATAGCTTGGTATTCATTGTGACACCTACAGCTAGTGAGATAGGATCAGTAATGACATCAGCATTTTTAGAAAGCATGGACACAGATTAAGAGTAAGGAGAAATATGATGGGCAGATGGTCCACACAAATAGTTCTCTATATTTCATGGGATCTTGGGTATGCTTATGACAAAAGAAATAATAAAAGTTATACCAAATGAAGTGCATAAGTCTTGAAAGTGCAAGGATATGTTGTGATTTAGAAAGAGACGGGAATTGGTATGGGGACATGTAATAGAATTATTTTGAGGATTATGTCACCAAATGAATGACATGTAATCAAGTATAAGCTCGGAACAAAAGCAAGGTGCTATTTAGATCGTTATGGACGGGTTGACAAAAATAGTGTGAATTATATGATTTGGATTGGCGTACATAAGAAAAGCCTAGAATGATTGTATCTTGAGGGATGCATAAAAGCTTCGCCATTCAGCACTTTAATGAAAATATCCTCTTTAATGATAAGTATTGGAGAAGTTTCCAAAGAATTTTTGCTACGGAGTCGAACTTTAGTACTATCTTCCATTCTCAGATCAATGGATAGTCTAAACAAGTTATTCAGATTCTTGAAAATGTGTTACATTTGCGACCTTAAGTTTTGAACAAAAATTTGGGGAAGGCATTTAAGTTTAACTTAATTTTTCATACAATGATAGTTAACAAACACTACAACAAATTTGAGATTATACGACCTTTATTTAACAACCGTTTCTCAAAAACCGCTATGATAAGGAAAAAAAACGTGACGAGTTACGTCCGCGAAGATAAAAACTGTCGTGGTATTGACGGGAGCTACCACAATGGTTTTTAGTAAAAACCGTCGTGAAATGTTCTACATGTTTGAAATTTTTAGTAGTCGCTAAAATTTAATCTTTCACGAAAGTTAAATTTGGGTGGGAAACTAAAATTTTCAAACCTCGGGGCCTTCCACAACGGTTTTTAGTAAAAACCGTTGTGGAAGGCCTTTCACGATGGTTTTTAAAAAAAAACCGTCGTGGAAAACCTCCCACGATGGTTTTTACTAAAAACCGTTATGAAATGTGAAGGCCTTCCACGACGGTTTTTGTAAAAACGTCGTGGAAGGCCTTTAACGATGGTTTTTACTAAAAACCATTGTGAAAGGTATCAAGGCTTCCACGACGGTTTTTAGTAAAAACCATCGTGAAATGTTCTACATGTTTTGAAATTTTTAGTAGTCGTCAAAATTTAATCTTTCACGAAGGTTAAATTTAGGCGGGATACTAAAAAATTCAAACCTCAGGATTTTTCACAACGGTTTTTATAAAAGCCGTCGTGGAAGGTCCAAGGTTTAAAATTTTTAGTATTCCGCTCAATTTAACCTTTCACAAAGGTTTTTATAAAAACCGTCGTGGAAGGTTTTACATATTTGAAATTTTTAGTAGCCCGCCAAAAATTAATCTTTCACGAAGGTTAAATTTGGACGGGATGCTAAAAATTTCAAAACCTTGGGACCTTCCACGATGGTTTTTATAAAAACTGTCGTGAAATGTACTAAGGCTTCCACGACTGTTTTTTAATAAAAACCATCGTGAAATGTCTCGCATGTTTGAAATTTTTAGTATCCCTCCAATATTTAATCCCGCGTCAACGACATGGCTTTTCTTATTTATTCGAAATTTCTCTAACTCAAACTCACTAACTTTCAAACCCCTTTCTTTCTCTAACTCCTCTCCCATGACCAAGCCACCGTCGAACCCAACCCCCACGGCATTCCACCAACTTTGACATTCCTCTATCACTCTCTCCATGACCTACTTAACAAACCCGATGCCATTTGCCACCTTTCATCCTTATCTCTTGACATTCTATCTACTCCACTATCGTTCGACTCGTCCTTTGTCGTTCCACCAACTTCATCACCTTTGGTAAATTTCAAACCATTACTTTTAGTTTTAGTATTATTGTTAGTTCTAAATTTAGCATTATTTGGTTATTTTAGTGTTATTTACCTTTAGTTTTAGTTTTAATATTAGTTATATTAATTTATTTTTGGCCATTTAGTATGTGTTACTTGTATTTGGTGTTTGAAAGAACTTTGAACAACATTTAGCATTTTGGTGTGAGAATAGGTTATTTTTTATATGTTTGTGATGCCTAAGTATTATTGTGACACCCACCACATATTTGAAGATTTTTGGAGATTTTTTTTTACGTCGTGGAAGGCCAATTTTTCACGACGGTTTATCAAAAAACCGTTGTCAAAAATTACTACATTACAACCCCTTCTTGCACCAATTTTTATATTACACGACGGTAAAAACCCATCGTGAAAACTCTATGTCGTACCACGACTGAAGTTTTCACGACGGTTTTTTAACCGTCGTAAAATTTTTCCATGATGGTTATAAACCGTCGTGGAATCCACGATTTGTAGTAGTGAAATGAATATGGATATGGCATTTTTTGAGGTACTTATGGGATATCCTATCGATTAAAAATTTGCTAGATAAAACCGAAAGAAAGGATTGTCATTGGACTAGATGAAATCCATGAAAACAATGGATCAATTGTCACAACGTGAGGTTGATTAAGGACAACCCAGAACCGATAAGGGAATCATGCTGATAAGGGATGTTGACTTTTAGGATTGATTTCATTTTTGACAATGTCCCTTTGCATAAAGGAATTACACATTTCGATGTAAGTGGAAAACTTTTACCCAGGTTTGACAGGACATTTATTACTTTCTGAATCGATGTAGTTGCTTACTGACTTGATCTTTTCACAAACTTTCTTGCGCTTATAACATGTAACATGTGTTAATGCTATCGAGAAGCTATCCTAACACGAGTAAGATTACTATGTTCCCCGATATAGTGATACCAGAGGATATGACTAGCGAGGAGGTATAAACCTACGACGTCATGACATATCACGAATGGAAGTCCTATGGTAACAGCATGGTGTTGACGTTCATGATGGACACATAGTACTACTGATTCTAAGGATGATGATGTAAGTAGTTTTATACAGTTGATTTTAGTTTAATTATTATTCACCCTTGTGGCTAATATCCACGTGATAGTGATTGCCGATGAAACTCATCTCAGCTGAGTATTTTATTTATCTAGTTCGTTTGATTAACTGTTCAGTTTAACTGAACTTGATTAGTTGGACTCGTTTTGGCTAATTTATTTCAGTTTAGTTGTATGGTTGTTAAATTTAATTAATTAGTCATCCCCATCATGGCCCACAAGTCGTGGGAGGTAAGGCTCGACATGAGAATTTGAAATTGACTATGTAAGGATTGTGTCCACATTTGTTTTGTTTTAGTGATGATTCCTAATTTCGAGGACGAAATTCCCTTTAGGGGACGAGAGCTATAACGTCCTAGGATTTATTAAATGGAATTGGTATGCAATTAGTGGATTAGTGTGCCTAATTGTAATTTAAAGATTTATCAATCATTTTGAATTTTTTTTTCAAATTCATTTCATTTTTCCTCCTCTGTTAGTTTTCTCAAATTTCAAAGTTTGTTAAAAAAAACCTACCATTGGTAAATCTTAGCATTTGTTAAATCTTTCGAATAATTTTGATGATTTTTTTTAACTTGTACTATCTAAATTTTCTACCTTGAAACCTTAATCTTCCTCTATTTATTTTCCTCACTCTTTCTTTCCTTCTCATTCTCTCGTTTCCTTTCTCTCTTGCTCTTTCTTCCCTTCTCTTTTCCATGCCACTCTCTTTCTCCTTCTCTGAATTTTTGTTGATTTGGGGCAAGGAATCGAAGCTTAAGCCTCCAAGAATCCTTGCAAAACATCCATTGAGGTTGTTCGCAGTTCTGAAGAGCTGACGTGCGGTGGACCGAGACTACCGTGTTTGTGCTATCATGCTAGACAATGAGGTAGGACCCTAAACCTCTTTTCCTTGGTTACCATGTTTTAAAAGAGCATTGGTCAAGATGTATTTTTTGAGAAATGTTTTCCAAGTATAAATATGATACATTTATTCAATTATTTTCTATAATTGTGGAACGATAAAATGATTATAATAAACAATGAATGGAATAATACATGCAAATGAGGAAGTTGGTAATATGAGACTTGAGTAATGATATATTACTGAACAAGTGAGAAACACCATTTAGAATGATACACTAGAACATGCTGTAATTTAGAGATCAAGTCGTGTAGAGTGTGACCTTGGAAGCAGGTCCCAAAACCCAGCTAGGCCACCTCGGTGGAATGACATTGGCTTTACCTAGTAATTAATGATAAACATAATAACAGATGATTGTTAGACCGACATGGTCGCTGGAATATTAAGTACATGGATAATTGGCCTTATTTACTACTCTTTTATGGTTTACTATTAATGCTATCTTATTTATTTAAATTAAAGTTTTCAAAAACTAAATCCTACTGAGCTTTTTGCTCATGATTTTATTGTTTTGAAATTTTTCCCCCTTCTAAGTGGTTCGTAAGACACCACCGATTAGGATGCGACTGATTGCAGGAGTGGACCATAGGAGCTTAATCTAACTATTTGTTCACTAGATTAAGACATGTGGTATGTAAATATCATTTATCTTTGATTGGACTGGGGTTTGTATTGTAATTTATGTCAATATTATGGTGTGCACAAAAGTGGGTCTGTTATGGCCCGACTTGTTTTATCAGTTTTTACTTGTACTTATTTTAACCTATTTTTGGGCTAAGGGTCTTTATTTAAAAATTTTAAACTTAGCATGTTTTCATAAATAACTAAATTAACTAATTGGTAAGTTTAATTAAAAATTTGGTTTATTTAATTTAATTAATCCGTCACGTTACCACCCGGATTTGAGTTCGTGACATTGTGTGTTTACACAACTCAATAGATCTCCACCACAACTGTTATCCTTCAATCAACTAGAGTGCTGAATAACTAGGATAACTACATAGAAGTAAATTTAAGCTCTACTATCTCTAATTTGCACCATGACAATTTGAGAACAAATAAGAACCTAAGGCCTCTATTAATAAAACTAGTTGGAGAAAACAAAAGTCTTTTAGAATAGAAGATAGTTTCTCCTACTCCACCTTGAAAAACACGCACACTCACTGGGTATTGTCTAGTGCCACATGCTAATGTTTAGTGGGGAAAATTTAGACTATCCAAGATTATATGATCTTTTGCATCATGTAGGATAAATCCAATTCAAATTAGAATTCCACTATTCAAATAATTATCTCATTTAAGTAATTATGAATAATTTCCTTTATTTGAATAAAACTATAATTTAAATTATTTATTAAAATACTAATTTTAAATAGTTAATTAATTATCCAAAATGTCTAATTACCAAATTGAATAATTATTTCCTAGAATTAATTAAACAATTAATTCCCAAATAATTGCTGAGTGCGGCACTAACCTAGTAGGCCTACGCCTACTAACAATTTGGTCCTAAATTGTGTGCCATGCATCTCATCAGGCCCAGTGGCATGGCTGGCATGTACTTCTATCTTACCAATGGTAATTTGTAGTTGCTCGGTCTGACATATGCGAATTAATAAGCTAGTATTCAGACCTAATGGACATATTTTTTCAAGCTCCAACACTGATAGAAATATTAATGCTCAATTAATTTTCTGTTTAATTATTAATTTTAGGGCGACTCCACTATAGACCTAAAGCTGTATTCTTGATAATATATCTTATTATGAGACTCCAAAATTAGTCTTGCCTATGATCTCTTGTATTATGTCTATCGCTATAGGTAATCCATAACTGAATGAAGGACAGATTCCGTTTTACCTCCTGATTATTTTATCTCAAAGTTCTATAATTTCACTATTGAAAAATTCATTCATTCCTTTTGTAACACATACTAACAAAATATTATCCAGTTATCATATGTATCTAGATAACTAAGGGCTTTGTTATATTTTTCAATACCTGAATAATGGCTCTGGAGAGTAACATTGACTCTTTATTAAAGAGCTATAGATTCTGTATTTGTGATTTATGCTCTCATCGAATATAGACACACCCACAATAAAGCCTTCAATCATTAGTGCTCTTGCATTTAGCATATCAAAAGATATAAGGCTACAATTATTAGAGTCATGAATCCATTTTAAGATTAAGATGACTATATATCATTGTCAAAGCAAATTGATTTAAGTGAAACAAAATTATTGTTAAGTCAATTACACTTTAGGTCTAATCCAATATGCGACCACCATTAAGTCTATTATACAAATGTGTTTATCAAGGAGTCAATCCGCTTTGATAGCCAAGATAGACCACCTCTCCAAGGACTACGGACTAACTTTATCCAAGGACTACGGACTATGTATTTATACCAAAAATCTTTGAATTGTATCTACCATATATATTCATATATGTCCAATTTTAAGATTTGGTTGTAATAGTCATGTATCACATGCTTGCTTAATATACAATCATTAAGAGTATCTCTAATGCAATACTAAATTGGCGTGCTAATAGTAAATTTGTCAATTGAGTGTAAAAAAGACTCTCTAATGCAATATCATTTTTAATACCAAATTTGTTAATTTGGTTTTTGATTGTTATTGGTTGATAAATTGACTTTTTTGCTTTAATAATTATAATATCTTACTTTTATAATTATTTTAATTTTAAAAGTTTTAATATTTAATAATTATGACAAAAAACAAATATGACATTTCAAATAATATTATACATTTAAGCACAAAATAAAATAACACATCAAATATACTATTTTTATACTTTTTAGTAGTAAATATATATGACATTGATGTTGGCATTTGCATTAAAATGATCTAATATGAATGTAATATGAGGACCATTATTGATACATGAAATAATCACATTATTATTTATCAAACAAAATATATCATGAATATAAATGAACTATTTGTTCCTTAGATGCCGATCCTATCATTTTCTTCTTCGGAAAGGGACAAAGATAACTCAAAATCCTTCAATAAACTAAATATGGTGTACTTGAATTCAAGTACTTTTGGAGTGAAATGAGGAGATCAATAGAGAAAAATGGACAAGATAATAATTGAAAGGAAGAAAATTTCAAAAAAAAAAAAAAGACAAAGAAACAAACAAAAAAATTGTAATAAATGCAATGGAGCAATTTGGACAGTACCAAAAAAAAGTTACTATTTATTTTTAAAAAAGAACTTACTATTTATTTGGGATTAGATTTTGATTTACATGCCACAACAAAATTAGCTTTTCAAAAGAAATGAAAAAAAAAAAAAAAAAAGCTAGTGAAGGCATGTTCTAGCAAAAAGAATTTAGCAATATGCCGTGACTTCACGTCTTCGTATTTATTTTTAATTATAGGCACATATAATCCCATCATTAAAGGTTCATATTTGGCTATGTATTAGAAAATAACCATCACGAGTCAGGCCTGTTGTGATTAGGAACCCTCCTTTTCTTTTAATCAGTATAAAAAAAGGATTAAAAAAAAGCCTGTTGTGAATACGTTAGCCAACTGTTTCTTTCATGGATTTTGAATCATTAAGGCCCCGTTTAGTTTGTTCTTGAAATTTTTGAAAATTTTTTCGCATATTTTTTTAGACAAATTTTAAAAACACTCTCCACATAATTTCTAAAAAATTCATATTTTTCAAAACAAATACATTTTTACCTATTTTAAAAATAATACTAAGTGTCTTCTTTTTTTTTTTTTTTACTACAGAGAAGTAAGTTTCCCCCTGGTTTCTATTTCTTATAGATGAATTGAAAATAGTCGCTAAATACTTTTAACGATTAGAAATTTCTCTAAATTTTCTTTAAAGAAATTTCTACAACAAAGACTCATTTTGGTAGTATCGTATGTTTGTAAATATTAAATCTGCTCAAAACCATGTCAAAATCAAAAGAGTATGTAAAACTATAGAATCTAATACAGATTTGACAGTTTAAAACAATATCCTACTGATAGAGAATTGTTTTTCCAAAGCCTATCAAGCAACAATTTTCTACCGTATCCAAAAACACTAATTCGTTGATCTTTCTTACTTCAAAATCAGGTATGGCTTCTCCAATAGAGAACTCAAATGAGATCGACGATTCTGAGTCAACATTAGATGTTAATGACTAAATTATTGATCACTCAGGTATTCAAGCACCCAACAAATGTGTAAAAGACAACATTATACATCAAAAGTTTAGCTCAAAATAAGATATCAATTTGGAGGTAAGTTTTAGTGGTCCTTCCAATGTAGCTATAGTTTAGCTTCCAGATATTCCACAAGGAGTAAATAGATAATCTTAAGGATCTAACGGATGATGAACCCACTGAAGAATGAAACCTTGCAGTGGATAATGAATATGAAATAAACAGTTGCATACATGCTCAAAAAAAGGCAAAAATGTTGTTTCCGTTAATCAAGTTATGGAGGATGCCTAAACTGTCACTAGACTTTTTTCAGCAGATCATGTTGAGGAATCAAAAGAAGCATTCACACCGTTGAATAAAAAAAAAAAATAGTTATAAATAATAGAATAACGATACAACTAGGGCTAGAGATATTAAAAAGAATATGTATTGTAGGAAAATCAATCAGGAGAAAATCGATAAATTACATAATTTGCTTACAAAAAAGTGAAGTTGGTGGTACTTTTAAAGTCCTAGGATAAAGTGATGAAACTTAATAAGTTGCATAAAGTATGACCATTAATTCTAAAAAGAAAGATGCCTACAACTTTCACATTCGAGAGTATAACGATTTCAAAATCCATAGATGAAATGGAGGTTTATTTATTTATTTTTTTATTATTTCATTTGCCTTTTCTATATGATTGTTTGTTATTGTATTTTTCTTCTAATGGGTTTGTCATTTTGACCCTAAGCTTTTTTATTTTTTTTTTCTCCTTATATATGTATAGGGCAACTCTTAAGTTCGACACCAGGCTAATATAGTATATGTAAGTTTCTTTGTCAAAAATGTAACTTTATTCATGCTTTATATAACTCTCAATTTGTTGAAATGTAACCTCCAATGTTAAATTTTTTGAACTATGTTTGTTAAGTTTTACATGCGAATAAATTAAAAGTCACATGAAACATAAACAAAGGTATATTTTCAAACGAAGAATGGTAAAAGTATTGGCTAATCCTATATTGAATTGGAGACCAACCTTTTATATATATATATATATGTGTGTGTGTGTGTGTATTTAATAAGATAGGAAGAGAGCTTATATGAATTTTTTAGGGGACCGTTTGTTTTGTCTATTAGGTCAATTTTTTTTTTATATTTAAATCTTTAAAATTTGTTGAATAAATGTTTATTTCTTCCAAAATTCAAATCAAAGGAATCCCTTGAATCTAAGTTTTTAGAGTTTTACTCCCCCTTGAATTCTTTGGACTTGCATTATTTGCTACAGTAGAAGCTGAAATTCTCTCTCTTATCTTTCAGAAAAAAATCATAACTTCTTCATTTGATATCTGATTGAGATGATTTTTCTTTCATTGCATTCCTAATGAAGAGAGAAATAAATCAAGATCACATATTGCATATTCTTTAGGATCATGAATATTAAAATTTTGTTAAATTTTTTAATAAATCAAAAACTTTTTCAATTATATATCCAAACACAAATTCAAATTTTATTCCCTATTCAGATTAAACTTTAAATGCACATCCAAACGTCAATTCGAATAATAATTTAAATCACCAATTCAAATCATATAACTTAAATCAAAATAATCCAAATTAACATAATTTGAATCTATTTACTAACAGACCTATAGTAGGTGCTGCCAACTTGTATCTCTCCATTTATTTTTAATTTTTCTTATTTGGGTTTTAAGCTATGATATCTCAATAGTCTTGTCCCAAGAAAACACAAAGAGGGAGGACTAAGAGAAAGGTTGTGTCAGAGCCTAAAAATTTCTTTCACATTTGGTAATCCTTTTTTTTATTCTTTTATGGAAGCTCCATTGAAACTTTTGCATCTAAATTGAAATTGTCTTCCTTAAAAAAAAATTCAAATCAATTGAATGCAGCTTTCAGAACTTCAGGTTTACCTTTTACTGATTTAGTATTGGAGGTAGTTTTATCATTTTAAAATAATCAACGAATTTTGTTTAAATAGGTTTTAGTATTTTTAAATTCAGTGAGAAATCAGTTTTTTTTTTTTTTTTTTGTCTATCCACTTAGGTAATAGAAGGGGCAAATTTAATAACAATGTGAGGCGAGCGAATGGAACAAATAAAAAAATGAACAAAAACTTTTGTGTCCATTTAAAAGTGAGAAAAGGGGAAGTTTTACTAATGTTTTGAAATTAATGAATTGCCAATAACAGCTTTTTGAATTTGTGAGACAAAGTGAAAAAGAGATCCACATTAGTGTGCTTTACAAAGTTTATCCTTTAATTTTTAATCCACCAAGCATTTAAA